>JARQOC010000011.1:17948204-17979451 GCA_033576535.1 Allobates femoralis
GTCACATGATGGTGCAGGGCGGCGCAGCCGGAATCCAGCGGTGACAGACAGCTGCATGGATTATGAGTAAAGTATACCAACTTTTTTATCTCTATAATTCCTAGTACCCTCATAGGGTGTGTCATGATGGTTTTTATTTGCACAGGCCTGTATATGCACTGAGGCACTTTGTAATCCCGATCTCTGGTCATGTGCACATATGTTCATGGAGCACTTGTAAACGTTACTATGGCAATGGCCATCTTGAATATGTAAAACAGACTAATTATTGTAATTGTATGCCCATGTGTTACCACTATTTAAGTTTATATTGACTATAACCATCACCATCGAAACGTCGCCACCTGAGGATCAGTAAAGTATCCATTTTTTTCACATTTAATAGAGCGCTGCCTATTTTTCTTGATTTATTATTTTGGCAGTTTGGACACTGCTGAATAGGTTTTGCACCAATTCTATAATTTTTGGTAGTGCAGCCCTATTATCTTGTTTTATTTATATATACATATGTGTATAAAGATATCAAAATTTGCAAAAATATCTGATATATATATATATACACAGCACAGACCGAAGGTTTGGACACACCTTCTCATTCAAAGAGTTTTCTGCATTTTTATGACTATGAAAATTGTAGATTCGCACTGAAGGCATCAAAACTATGAATTATCACATGTGGAATTATATACTTAACAAAAAAGTGTGAAATAACTGAAAATTTGTCTTATATTCTAGGTTCTTCACAGTAGCCACCTTTTGCTGTGATTACTGCTTTGCACACTCTTGCCATTCTCTTGATGAGCTTCAAAGCAGCAAAGCCCCCCCACACCATCACACCTCCTCCTCCATGCTTCACGGTGGGAACCAGGCATGTAGAGTCCATCAGTTCACCTTTTCTGTGTCGCACAAAGACACGGTGGTTGGAACCAAAGATCTCAAATTTGGACACATCAGACCAAAGCACAGATTTCCACTGGTCTAATGTCCATTCCTTGTGTTCTTTAGCCCAAACAAGTCTCTTCTGCTTGTTGCCTGTCCTTAGCAGTGGTTTCCTAGCAGCTATTTTACCATGAAGGCCCCTGCTGCACAGTCTCCTCTTAACAGTTGTTGTAGAGATGTGTCTGCTGCTAGAACTCTGTGTGGCATTGGCCTGGTCTCTAATCTGAGCTGCTGTTAACCTGCGATTTCTGAGGCTGGTGACTCGGATGAACTTATCCTCCGCAGCAGAGGTGACTCTTGTTCTTCCTTTCCTGGGGCGGTCCTCATGTGAGCCAGTTTCTTTGTAGCGCTTGATGGTTTTTGCAGCTGCACTTGGGGACACTTTCAAAGTTTTCCAATTTTTCAGACTGACTAACCTTCATTTCTTAAAGTAATGATGGCCGCTCGTTTTTATTTACTTAGCTGCTTCTTTCTTGCCATAATACAAATTCTAACAGTCTATTCAGTAGGACTATCAGCTGTGTATCCACCAGACTTCTGCACAACACAACTGATGGTCCCAACCCCATTTATAAGGCAAGAAATCCCACTTATTAAACCTGACAGGGCACACCTGTGAAGTGAAGACCATTTCCGGTGACTACCTCTTGAAGCTCATCAAGAGAATGCCAAGAGTGTGCAAAGCAGTAATCAAAGCAAAAGGTGGCTACTGAAGAACCTAGAATATAAGACATATTTTCAGTTGTTTCACACTGTTTTGTTCAGTAAATAATTCCACATATGTTAATTCATAGTTTTGATGCCTTCAGTGTGAATCTACAATTTTCATAGCCATGAAAATACAGAAAACTCTTTGAATGAGAAGGTGTGTCCAAACTTTTGGTCTGTACTGTATGTATATATATAGATAAAAAAAATAGATATAGATATTAATATATGCAAAAATATCTGCTGCATATATATAGATAGTTAGATAGATAGATAGATATCAATATATTCAAAAATATCTGCTATTAATATAGATAGTTAAATAAATATCTGATATATATATATATAAGTATAAAGATATAAATATGTAAATATGTTCAAAGACATCTGATATATTAATATATACTGTATGAATGTATACATACAGATATAGATATCAATATATTAAAAAAATATCAGATATTTTAATACAAATAATGCATAGGTGTTTTACTTCTATCTACATATATATATATATATGTAGATAGAAGTAAAACACCTATGCATATATTTGTATTAATATATCAGATATTTTTTTAATATATTGATATCTATATCTGTATGTATATATATATATATACATGATTGGCAGTGACTGAGTGGTGCTGTGAACTTTTTTCTGTAGATAGATAGATAGATAGATAGATAGATAGATAGATAGATAGATAGATAGATAGAAATATATAAAAATATCTAAAGAGTAAAAATAAAAGTAGAACAAATGTATAACATGGAACGCAGCAGAGATTCAGTAAACACTAATGCCTTATTTTATCTCGTGTAAATCATCTTTCCCTCTTTTCCAGGTAAACTCCATTACTGTCACATTTACTCAATCAATAGGTTTTTATTTTCTTCTTAGAATGAAATTGAGATGGAGAAGTTTAATAAAAGATCAATATAAATAAAAGTGTTATAATAATCCTTGGCTAAAATGACGGTAAATCGAGGGGACGCGAGACACAAATTGTTCCGCCTGAGGCAGGATATGTAAGATCTTTAGAGGTGAAACGATGTCTCTTGTTGTAGTTAATCCTCTAAGATAATAAGAAATCGCTGTAAAAATAAATTACCTTGAAATAAATTAAAAGAAAAGATTTGGACAAGGTATTCGTATTTTTTGGCTATGTAACAAAGGGCGCCTTAATTAGATATGGCAGCGCCGTTCCTCCATGATACTGTTGAGCTGCAGAGGAAGTTTTCGTCTTTGCGGTTCTATCCGCTTGTACCTGAGTGACGGCTTTGTATCAGTTTTGCAGGCAGACTTAGAAGATTTTTCCTTCTTTGACAACTCCAAGCAAAATGAATAGTTCCGCTCATCCCTTACTGATCAGAGGGAGATCCCCGATGGAAACACCTTCCTCCGTGAACAGACGAGCACAGCTGGGAAGTCACAATGCATCAACGCAATCAAGCACAAGGCCAATTCACATAGACTCATGTATGGAAGAGCTCAATGACGTTCAATGTCATGGTGGGAATCCTTTCCGAGTCAATTGACCAAATGTCAACCCTGGTCATTGCACCTACAACTCTTAGTTTTGGATTCTTGGATCCACCAATTCGTCTTCCCTTAGCTTTCCCCAAATTTTCTTAAGCCACCACTCCAGTGCTTCTTTTTATTTTACTACTAGAGTTAATCTTCTAATGAAAGTCTACTATATTCACCCTCCGACATCATTTGTTTTACGCACTGCTCCGGTTAGTCTTGAGCACTTTGTGACCCGCCAACAGCTCCAGTGTTTCATGGAGCGCGCCGGTGGCCAATGATCAATACTACTCTATGAGACCCTTGATCTGCCCTTGCTCTGGCGTTGCTTTGGCACTCATAGAAATGCATTGAGCGTTTGTGATGTAACGTCTGACTTCCAGCCGGTCAGAAGTTTTGAGCACAAGATGGCGCTGTGGGACCAAAGTGGCATGGAAAAAGGATGAAGCCAAAGGAGTATAAGCATAGGGACAAGGGACTTTGATTTAAAGTACCACTCCAGCAATAAAAAAAAAACGATCATTGAAGAGGTGTTATAAGGACTTCAATTTTTGAGGAGACTTGTTAGCAAAACCTTCAACTGGCTGTAACATTCATAGCAATCACAGGACGGACACATGTAGACAAGTATGCCATAATCAACTCCCAAAAGTGTACAAAAAAAATCAAGTTTGATTTAAAGCTGATCATCTTACAACATACATTTTTGGGTATATCAGGACAAGACAAAGCCAAGGAGGAACGTATATTAACCGAAAAATAGTAGGCAACATAGGTTGGGTTGTGAAATACTATAGTTGAATGACCATTACATGAAGTTAGGAGGAGTGAGGAGAAAATGTTTTGAATTTTGAATTTGCTGACTTTGTCGAATTTTGTCCCAAGTCTTAATTTGTAGCGAATAAAGTTGCGTGAATTTCAATACTGATAAGCTTGTGATTGCTTGTAAAATACACGTGGAAGTAAGGAGAAAAGGTATTTGAAAGGCAGAAGAGCGGGGCACCGATCACATAAAATCCAAAGTCACGGTATCAGCAGTGTCAACTGCGGGAGAACCGGGGGTGCACAATCTTTTAACAGCCTGAGAGGTATAATTGAAAATGAAGAAAGAGGCACTCACCCGGTGGTAGTTGTTCATCAATGGACGACTTTAATCAGCATTAGGATACAGGGTGCTGGGGAGGGGGTGTCGGAGGTGCAGACGACGACAGACATTAAGCTCAGGGGGCTCCGATGCAAAAGCTCTAACAGGGCCCCCAGTCATTGTAAATCTTTAATAACGTTAGTCTTTTTCTATAGGCCAAAGGGACTTTTGGGACCCCCTAGGCTCCAAGGTCCGGGTGTGATTGCAACCCCTGCACCTGTTGTAGTTAGCCTGCTGAAGAGCAAATCCATAAACTGCTATGGTATCAGTAGTTCAGGCAGATGACTGTGTTTATAATCAAGTACAAAACATAGTCAAATAAAAAAATTACAATAAGGGTATGCGTGTGTGAAGTTTTTATTGCTTTAATTTTGTATTCATGAAAACATAGGTGTGGCGCCCCTGAGGGTCTACTCAACACAGAGGTACTGCAACTCAGCCAAAGGTGTGGTACCCCACTCTTGGGTAAGGAGGGGGCACTACCCAATACCCACACACCCCCACCCAAAATCACACCACTCTAGGCCAGGGGATCTGGGTGGACCCAATCGAGGGAGGGCTTCATCTCAAGATGAAGGGGGAGCTATGTAGCGGGGTTGGGTGGAGGAAGTATATAAGGGTAGGAGACCCGGATGTAGAGGAAGTGGAGTGAACGTGAGGAAAATGGCAGTTAGTTAGTCAGCTGGTTGGAGTTGGTGACTGGAGTCAGTCATGAGTGGAGTGACAGAGAGAGGCATCCTGGGGACTGGAGCAGAGAGGAGCTTGTGAAAGGACAAAGGAAGCGGGAAGAGAGATGTAGAAGCCGGTGAGGGGCTCCAAAGACAGAGAAGGAGTTCTATGGGCACGGGAAGTGAGGGATCCACTCATGGCGCCCAAATTCATGCTGACCATAGTCGGGTGGAGGGACAAGGTTGCAGTGGGGATCGACCCCAGACTAGTGGAGAGACTGTAGGACTCAACTAGCAAACCGGAGGCTGCGGTATCTTTATGTGCAGCAGCCACATCCACAGACATTTGCTAAAAAGGCATCTACATAGGGTCAAGGGGACAAGGAGCATGTTGCCCAACAGGACCTGAGGCTGCTGGCTTGGAACACTATGTGTGAGGCGCATTGCAGGAAGGCAAGAGCTAGCACACAGAGATGACCTGGAAAGGAACACCAGAAGAGGGTCCCGGTAAAGTGCACTCAAACTACCCGAGAGTTGGCTGCATCACCAACCCAGAGGACACAGCACCTGGCTGGTTGTTGTAACTGTGAGTAAAGTGTGAAGACTGCACCCTGCTGTGTCCTCAGATTTATTTACTGTGTCACTTGCTCTGTGCTACACAACAGTTACCGTAATCAAATTAACCTTATAATTGCCCTGGGACCTCGCTCTACCCATGGAGAGCTGTAACATCTCTGCTGCGTCATCAACCGCCCCAATGGACCTGAACCATAGCAACGGCCATCCATTTGCCGAATATCACGGGTGGCGTCACAAATTATTTCCCCTTATAAACTTCTCCCATTTTCATGACACGGCCAGGGCCATGGAGCCACAGTGACATTGTACGGCCCGGTTCCAGGTACCCCATTGCCCTGGTGGCAGGCGTGTCATAGGCTAGTGTCAGAAAAAGACAACGTACATGACGTGCATTTAAGCTTTTTCTTCTATGTGCTATTTGGTGAAAAACTGCAGTTAAAAAAGTTTAAGAATTGACATGCTTTTTTAAACAGGTCAAAAAACATAAGAAAAATTATCAACCATAAGAACGATATCTTAGAAATCTGACTCATTTTGTGGATACTGTGTTTTTTCCGCATTGAAAAAATGCATGTATTAAGCTGGTTTCACATCACGATTTTGCTGCATCCGTGTGTATCCGTGTCAAAACGGATACACACGGATCTGATTTTGCCACCCATGTATCCCTATGGAGAATGGATCGGATAGGTTGTGTCCCTTTTGGCATCCGATTTTAGCACCATCCATCCGTTGCTGTCCGATTTAGTCACGGAGCCAAAATCGTATCCTGCTACGATTTTGGTCTCCGGCTCTAAAATCGAACACCACGGAACCGTGGTGGTCCGTTGGATGTTACCATGGGAGCCTATGGACATCGGATCCGTGTCAACATCGGATCCAATGTCTGCTCTGTTGTTATGTACTGAGAATGCCCAGAAGCATTGCTCAGTACATAACCCTGTCTCTGCCTGCTCCTCCCTCCTCCATCTTCTCTCCCCTCTCTCCTCTCCCCTGTCCTCTTCCCCACCTCTTTCTTCCGGTATATTAAAAATAATAAATCGCCTCACATAGGATACATCACCTGTCCAGCGCCTCCGGGTATGCGACCGTCTCCATCTGGGATGCAGGACCTGTTATTATGTCACCAAGCCATCCAGCTGACATGTGAGCTGATTGGCTCGGTGACGTGACAAAAGGTCCTGCAGACAGATGGTCGAATCCCCAAAACCGCTGGACAGGTGAAGTATCCTCCATGAGGAGATTTATTATTTTTAACATACCGGAGGAAAGAGGAGGGGAGAGGACAGGGGAGAGGAGAGGGGGGACAGGATAGAGGAGAGGGGGGAGAGGAGATGGAGGAGCAGGGAGAACAGGGAGAGACAGAGGTACCACAGGGTCCACACGAATCCTGCATAGAATCGGAAATGGATGGCTATTTGCCATCCGATTGCAGGGATCTAATTGGATCCATGGCTGTCCGGGGGATCCTGCAAAAACAAGGATCCCTATGAACAGCACAAAATCGTGATGTGAAGCCAGCCTCAGAAACAAGGAAAACAATATTTATTAGTATAAGAATTAAATTAGATTAAAACGCAAAAAAGAAGAAATAAGTCACATTTCCAGTCCTATAAAGTTATGTTTTAGTAAAACAAAATTTTGAGATGGACATTGACCTTCGCCGTTTCACCTTTCCGACAATTCAGCCAATTAGAGTTTTCTCTGCTCTTCGGGATCTGATCCCTCAATTTCTAATTGTGTTTTTATGGAGTAAAACATTTTTAATGAGAATCTAAACTAAGTTTTGACGCTCCCAAAGAAAAAGTTTGAAGTGTCACGGTGTGTGCCCAATGTCCACCAATTGAAGTCTTGAAGATCCATATTCAATATCTCAGGAGGCTTTCCGGAGACCTGGGATATCTAAAGCTTTGATATTATAAGTTCCTAGGAATCTATAATGTAAGAACTCAGCATGCATTCTGCTCACAACTTGGCTTTCTCTGCTTTATGCATTTATCTAGAAGAAAAAAAAGTAAAACACAGCAACTCCTAGCGCAGAAATCTCCATTACAGATGGGAATTGGCACAATATTGAAATAGGCACAAAGGAATAAAGAGGTTGGTCCATCTGGTTCATTTATTGCACACCAATAGGGTATGCCAGTGTGTGATGACCGTCTTATGCAACTGGAGATTAGTGAAAATGTGGTCTGTGGAGTGCCGGTTGATCGGAGGTGGAATTTAGGAGGAAAATGGGATGTTTATTAGGAAATTAACTCACAACGCATTTCAGCAGTGGATTATTGCCTTCTTTAGGTGATCAGACTCCCTTTTCCCTCCACCTGCCCCACTGGACCACCAGGTTTCATCCAGTAGCGCCCCTGTCTCTAATTTTATCTTACGTCTTATGCAACTGGCAGAGCTGCTGGTAAGGCAGAACCCCAAGAAACTCTCAGACCCTTTACCCCTATAAAGGGATCTGGAATTACTTCAGAGCCCAGGAGGTTACTGCCTATAGGTGAGCAGCAGACCGGAGCAGGGAGTTAGGCAAACGGAGAAGCCTAGGGAAAAGACCAGGGTGGAGTCAAAGAACAAGGCCAAGGTCTAATCAACATCATAGAAAAAAACTAGGACAAATTAGAATGGGGAACCTAGAATATAACTGGTAACTAGTGAGACATGTACCAGGGTATATAAAGGGAGTGGCACCACCCCATAGGCAGGAGCTCAGGAACCAAATGACACCATCTGGACTGCACATGTACCAACACTATCAGGGTTGAAGCAAAACAGGTCCCAGCCACTCTAACCCTTGTGGACAAGCAAAATTAGCGCTCTCAAGAATTCACTGCAAGGACTTCTCCCCCAACACCGGCATCACCTGCACTGTGAACACAGCGATGTCTAGTGAGAGGGGCAGAAGCCACAGAAGGAAGCCCTGGCAGAGGTGCAATGTCTTTGTCATCAGCGCCAACTATAGGGAGAACATGGTGGTGCATAGTGACTGGGACAGGAATTACAAGAGTAGGTCCAGATGAGAATGCATCAATAGCACCATCCATAGATGGAATATGGCAGCACCTAGTCATCAGAGCAAGAATTTCAGGAGCAGATTCAGGTGGGGACGTGACACAATGCTTCCCAACTCCTGTCTTCAGGAGCTACCAGCAGAGAATGTTTTCAGGATTTCCTTAATATTGCAAAGTTATTAGAATAATCCTGTGCAGGTAATTAATTTATTACCTGTGCAATGGTAAGGAAATCTTGAAAACAGGCCCTGTTGGTAGCTCCTGAGCACTTCCGCCTCGACTACTGCAACCTCCTGTTCACCGGCCTCCGTGCTTCCTCCCTTGCACCCCTTCGAACCATCCTCAATTCCGCTGCCCGACTCATCCACCTATCGCTCTGTTACTCCCCCGTCTCCACCCTCTGCCAAGCTCTCCACCGGCTTCCTACTTCCCAGAGATCTCAGTTCAAAACTCTAACCCTGACATACAAGGCCATCCACAACCTGTCCCCTCCATACACCTCCGACTTGGTCTCCCGATACCACTCCTCACGCCATTTGCGCTCTTCTCAAGAACTCCTTCTCTTCTCCCCCCGCATCTCCACCTCCCAAAACCGCATACAAGATTTCTCTCGTGCATCCGCCATACTCTGGACCTCTCTTCCACACCACATCAGACACTCCCCTACCCTGGGAACCTTCAAGAAAGACCTGAAGACCCACCTCTTCCTTCAAGCCTATAACCCACACTGAGACCTAATCTGCTGCACCATCTCACCTCTCCCCCTCCTACTATCTCCCACCCATCCCCTATAGACTGTGAGTCCTTGTGGACAGGATCTCTGCCCTAATGTACCTGTATGATTTATTCGTAGTTATTTATGTTCTCGTCCTTGTTCTGCCCTTACACATGTAAAGCGCCATGGAACCAATGGCGCTATATAAATAAATAATAATAATAATAACTTGAGTTGGGAAACACGGGGGTATGCCATAAATGTTGATATATTGTAATGCAGGGTGATGGCGGTTTGCCCAATTGCATGCCAGCAAGCGCAGAGTGTCGGTCACACTTGTTGCAATCTGTCACACTGCTATGCACCCTTGAGAGCCAGGGATACACTTCACCCACCTGCCTGTTCTAGTGACGGGGGACTTCGGCACAGTCCTTCCCAGGCAGTGAACTGCACGGCATCTGCTGACAGGACACACGGCAATAGGAAGGTCAAACACAACAAAATGAAGGAAAAAGCAAACATAAGGAACAGCAAAAGAAACAAAAGCTGAAACCACAGCATAAACCAAGCGAGAAAGCTGAAACACAGCGATAACAAAAGAAAGAGCTGCAAACAGCAGTAACCTCAGAGCAAAAGAACTGACCCTATCACCCAATATAACTAAAATAATCAACTGCTAAGCACAGGTTAAAAACAGCCTCCCGGCAGTAACGTCACCTGCTGCCCACCTTCTGCCTACAAAACCACAGGAGGAGAGGAGAGTGAGGTGGAGAGAATCTCCAAGTATCTGATTGTCTCAGCAGATACAACATCCCATATCCACTGGTAATGACCAGCACCAGGAGACCCAACATCCCAGGACCCCTGAGTGGCACTGTGAACAGGAGCAATGGCGTTCCGCCTTCTGGCAACACCAGAGTACATCCAGCACGATGTAGCCAGTCAGTGTGGGCACCCGTGTAAGCTCCACTTCCTCAAAGGCAACTCCAAGCCCCTCGTGGCTAGCAAAGGGAAATGGGCGACCTGACGAGAAGCCATCACATGACCAAGAGTGCAACAGACCCACTCAGGTGCAGAACCACCAGACATGATATATGCATATATAAACACTGGAGCTAGCTTCTATCTTATGAATGAGCCGGGTCAGGAACACACATAGAATGGAGAGATGGCACTGGCCATGCCGGGGGAGAGATGAAAGAAGCTAAGTCCTGTGCTCAGAATGATTGCATTTATCCCTGTTTCTAAACTACAGGGGATCATCACTTGGAAATAATTATTATGCAAAAAAATGGATGAAGAGCAGCGCAACGGACCTGCAAGGGCAAGATTCCTGTAAGGAAACTATTGGTTTCAACATCAATACACAATCCTCATTGAACCAGCAAATGCTACACTTATTTGGTTTGTGGTGGAGCAATTCATAGATAAATAGATAGATAGATAGATAACCAAAAATAGAAACAACACTGCAACGTAATGAAAAATAGGTGCAAACTCTGCTAAAAAACTATATACCCACAAGTCTAAATAATCTAGTTACCAAAAAATAGAGGCAGCACTCCAAAATGTCAAAAGTATACAGGGGACTTTATTTAGCTCATGTGGCGTGGTGACATTTTGATGGTAGCCCACGTTTGTCAAGCCATGGCTTGATAAAGTTGTATTTCCACCGAAATGTCAATACGCCACATGAGCTAAATAAAGTCCCCTGTATACTTTTGAAAAGTGCTGCCTCTATTTTTTGGTAAGAAGATAGATAGATAGATAGATAGATAGATAGATAGATAGATAGAGAGATAGAGAGATAGATATGTATAAAAATGATAGCATCACACTGGTAAAGCCAACACATGCAAACAATGATGTTTCTAGGTGTTACTTTGAGAAAAAATAAAAACTTTTTTTCAAAAAAACTCAGATATTTTTTTTATGGTTCTTAGCACATGCATTGGCCAATATATGCCAGCCTTTCAACCACTTCACGGTGACCATAATTCTGAAGGGTCCCTGTCTACACTAATAACCTCTCTCATACCCTAGGGGTCATTGTTTGCATGTATCAGCATTTTGATACATATGTAATTCAGCTGTATAGTTTTGCACCTGGGCTGAAGAGCTTAAAGAAGTGCTGTCTGGTTTTTTCTTCATAGATAGATAGATAGATAGATAGATAGATAGATAGATTTACTATACTATGATTGGAACATCATTGAGTGACTGGAATCATCTATGAAGGGAAAGAAAGAAAGAAAGAAAGAAAAGAAAGAAGAAAAAAAAAGAAAGAAGAAGAAAGAAAGAAAAGAAAGAAAGAAAGAAGAAGGATGAGAGAGGGAAAGAAAGAGAGAGAAGAGAAGAAAGAAAGAAGAAGAAAGAAAGAAAGAAAGAAAGAAGAAAGAAGAAAGAGAGAGAGAAAAGAGAGAAGAGAGAAAGAAAGAAAAGAAGAAAGAAAGAAAGAAAGAAGAAAAGATGAGAGAAAGAGAGAGAGAGAAAGAGAAAGAAAGAAAGAAAGAAAAAGAAAAGAAAGAGAAAGAAGAAGAAAGAAAGAAAGAAAGAAAGAAAGATGAAAGGAAGAGATGAGAGAAAGAGAGAGAGGAAAGAGAGAAAGAAAGAAAGAAAGAAAGAAAGAAAGAAAGAAAGGAAAGATGAGAGAGAGAGAGAAAGAGAGAAAGAAAGAAAGAAAGAAAGAAAAGAAAGAGAGAAGAAAGATAGAAAGAGAGAAAGAAGAAAGAAAGAAAAAGAAAGAAAGAAAGAAAGAAAGAAAGAAAGAAAGAAAGAAAGAAAGAAAAAAATGAGAGAGAAAGAAAGAAAGCAAGAAAGAAAGAAAGAAAGAAAGAAGAAAAAGAAGACAAAATAAAAAGAAAGAAAAATAAATAAATTAAAAAGAAATAAAAAAGAGGAATATATAGGAATAATAGATAGATGACAAACAGATACAGATTAATGAATAGATTGAACAGATCAATGCTAGATCAAACAAAAAAAAAACAGATAGATTGCTAGACAGTTTTTCTAGATATAAGATAGATAATAGTAACATAGAGAGAGACAGCATGGATAGTCGATAGAAAGATAGATAAATAGATATATGATAGATCACTAAATATACTGTAGATTTCTAGACATAAGATTGATAATAGAAATACAGATAATGACAGATACATTTTATGATAGATGAAACATAAATAGAGATAGATACATGAATAGATAGATAGATACTGTAGATAGATAGATAGATAGATAGATAGACAGAAAAAATGGAAAAGTAGAAATTGGGTGATAAAGTCGGTGCAGTGCCTTGAAGCAACTAAATCCAAGAAAATGATGAATAAAGTAAGAAAATAGGCAGCGCTCCGAAATAAATATCAAAAAAAGAAAAAGATTTGAATAGCCCATGTGACACAATGTTTTGGCCTTTTACAAGTATTTGAAGAAGGCTGCTTACCAGCTGAAACGTTGTGCCACATGGGCTATTAAAGTCTTTTTCTTTTGTTGATATTTATTTCAGAGTGCTGCCTATTTTCTTAGGTAGATAGATAATAGATAGTTAATATAGATAGATGGATAGTTAGATAAATAGATAGAGATAGTTCAATGTAAATACTCCTGCTATCTTCTTATGTTATCTGATTTATAGACATTTACTGTATTTTTAATCTTTTCGATTCATTCCATTCTTCTAAAGTTTTCCAGGAAAACAAACAACGTCGTCTACGTATTGTCCGCGGTGTGCCGGAGCAGCTGCCGTTTATACACTGAGAGGATGAGGATTATCACAATACAATTTATCTTCCAAAGAAATAAAATCATTTTCTAGACACAATCAGAGCGAGTGCATACGAAACTAGGAGCGAAGATGATGATGATGATGGAGCATTGATATTCAGAAAACCATTACAGTCGGAGGATTCTCTGAAAACACAGAGTACAAAAGGAAGAAATGCTCCTGGTTTGTGTCATTGTGAGTGGAGACGGCTGCGGATTATTCCACGTCTCTCCACAATTGTTGCAGGAGAGAAGGTGCTGGTGATTTTGTGAATGCGGCAGGTGATGATTTGGTGACCCGCCATCCCGCACTCAATAGCTCCATCTTAACGCTTAATTATCATTTTACTGACTTTGTTTCTACAGAGAGGAAATTCTAAGGATCCGCTTTCTCATGCAGATTCAGTCTCTGCCTTTTGTCATCTTGTCTAATATCATCTTGGAGAAATTACATGTTTGTTGTTCCGCTCCCATTATAAAGTGTTTGGAACATGATTTAATAAACTATATCAGTCCAAAATGATGTAATAAAAAATCTGGGATTTGTAGGAATATAGTTAGACAGGGAGTAACTACAACAGGCCCCCTATCTCACTCTACCACTCCACCAGACCTATCCATCAAAGTCAATGGCTGCTCACTTTCCCAAGTCGCGCATGCTCGGTGCCTCGGGGTAATCCTCAACTCTGCCCTCTCTTTCAAGCCACATATCCAACCCTTGCCACCTCCTGCTGATGCCAGTTCAAAAGTATTTCCCGGATCTGTACACTCCTTGACCAAAAAACTGCAAAAACACTTGTGCATGCCCTCATCATCTCCCACCTCAACTATTGCAACCTCCTACTCTCTGATCTCCCCTCCAGCACCCTTGCATGACTCCATTCTATCCTAGTCACTTTATGTATTAAATTACTGAAATAAATGAGCGTTATGATGATATTCTAATTCATTGAGATGCATCTGTATATATGGACAGAATATATATATTAAACAAACAGATAGATAGACACAGGCAGATGACGCACACCAGGGGCCAGGGTTACTCCCGGTTTAGACAGGCGATTCTTCTCCTTCCTTGTCACGGGTGGACCGCGCCTGCCGGTAGTGGGGCCCGGTGTAGTGCAGATCAAAATTGAGGTCGTCTTACGGGAACAGATTAAAAAGGGGTTTTAATTTGTTTTCTTCGTGACGCCACCTATGAGTAGATTCGGTAAGGGCTACCGACGCTGCGGAACCTCCCGGGGTGATGGACAGCAGCAAGATGTTACGCTCCCCACAGGCTGAGCGGTGATCCCCGGGGGCTGGAGCTGCTCAAGATGTTGTGCGGCAGCTGCGGTTACCTTTAGTTCATGACGGACAGTTCATAAGGAGACACGGACACAGATAGTCTCTGCAACGGTTCTTTACTGTAACCAGCAGGCAGTACATGGCTTACAGTGGTTGAGTAGAAGACCGGGTGGACTCAGCAGTGATAGTGCTCCTCAGAGATCCGCAGTGTACCTCCTCTCTACCTCCTTAGTTTCTCTTTTGCCAGCGTCGCCCAGGAATACCAGGTCGGGTACGGGGAGGCTGCTTCAATGCCCTATCCATGATGTACGTTCTGGATTCTTTGGGGAGCCTTGGGTCCCTCGGTGGGTACACCGCTGGTTAGACGACTGGAAACTGGCTGGTGGTGGGGTGCTCCTATAAAGCTGCTCCTCCACGGGGCTGGTTCGCGTGACAGAGGTGAACTGCTGCCAGCTTCGGTACCAGTGAACCGGCTGTAAGTTGTGGGCACGGGAGTCTTTTGGGAACCCGTGTAGAAATGCCCATTCCCGGTGGTTAAGGCTTCAGGTGCGGACACCCGACCGGTGACGGCCCAGGGGCCCGCACGGGGTGCGGAGCCCCCGCTCCACTCCAAGTTCTAGTCTGCTCTCTTCAAGTTCTAGACTCGACTGTTCTGACTCACTACCCTAACACTCCACCCACCAGGACCTATGATTGGTCCCCTGTTCTAGGTGTTGTATGTTGGGTTGGATCTCTGAGTTAACTATTTCACTGCTTTGTCTAGAGAATATTGCGGCTGCAATACTCCCTTGTGACGCACTCGTTGCGGGGCGCCACACAGAGCTACAAGCCCAGGGAGGAAAGACTGTGCCAACACTGTGACCAGGAGGCCATAGAGGATGAAACCCACTTCCTGCTACACTGCTCCAAATACTCAGCAGTGAGGGACACTCACTTCAGGAGACTCCCACATCTCTTCCCAGATTTCATAATCATGATGGAGGAAGAGAAAATATATATGTATCTTGCTGGGGGAAGAAGAGAGAACAGTGGAGATAGCAGCATGGTATGTGAGCGCATGCCATAGACTGTGAGGAAGCGAACTATGATATGACATGGACTTCCATAGCCCCCACTGGATCTGCCCCATCCATTGTTCTTATAGCCCTTACCCAAGATCTGCCCCATCCATTGTTCTTATAGCCTCCACCCTGGATCTGCCCCCATCCATTGTTTTTATAGCCCCCACCCTGGATCTGCCCCATCCTTTGTTCTTATAGCCCTCACCCTGGATTTGCCCCATCTATTGTTCTTATAGCCCCAACCCTGGATCTGCCTTATCCATTATTCTTATAGCCCCACCCTGGATCTGCCCCATCCATTGTTCTTATATCCTCCACCCTGGATCTGCCCCCATCCATTGTTCTTATAGCCCTCTCTGGATCTGCCCCCATCCATTGTTCTTATAGCCCCAACCCTGGATCGGCCCCCATCCATTGTTCTTATAGCCCTCACCCAGGATCTGCGCCATCCATTGTTCTTATAGCCTCCACCCTGGATCTGCCCCATCCATTGTTCTTATAGCCCTCTCTGGATCTGCCCCATCCATTGTTCTTATATCCTCCACCCTGGATCTGCCCCATCCATTGTTCTTATAGCCCTCTCTGGATCTGCCCCCATCCATTGTTCTTATATCCTCCACCCTGGATCTGCCCCATCCATTGTTCTTATAGCCCTCACCCAGGATCTGCGCCATCCATTGTTCTTATAGCCTCCACCCTGGATCTGCCCCCATCCATTGTTCTTATAGCCCTCTCTGGATCTGCCCCATCCATTGTTCTTATAGCCCCAACCCTGGATCTGCCCCATCCATTGTTCTTATAGCCCCACCCTAATCTGCCTTATCCATTGTTCTTATAGCCCTCACCCAGGATCTGCCCCATTCATTGTTCTTATAACCCCAACCCTGGATCTGCCCCACCCATTGCTCTTACAGCCCCACACTTGATGTGCCCCCATCCACCTTTCCTAAAGCCCTACCCAACATCCCTACATTCCCTATCCCTATTCCCTTTTATACACTTATTTTGGCAAAACTGATGTGTATTTAGTCCTGCCAATAAAGCTTCTTTGAACTTGAACTTGAACTTGATAGATGGATGCATAGATAGAAACATAGCTAGATAGAATCTACTGTTTACCGAAAAAAGAATGAGACCTACGAAGGAATGAGCACAGGACCTACAGTCACATATGGTGGAGGTCAGAGATGTTTTGGGTGTTTTGTTGCCTCTGGCTCTGGGGGTCTTGACCATATACAAGACATCATTAAATCTGGAGATACCAAGTGATTTTTGGTGGCAATGTAGTGTCCAGTGTCAGAAAGCTGGGGGCGTCCTAGGTCAGGGGTCTCCAGCAGGACAATGACCCCAAACATCAAGAAGCTCCAGAACTGGAGGAAACAAAGCGCTGGAGAGATCTGAAGTGACAGCAATGAGTCCGGATCTAAATCCCATTGATCCCCTGTGGAGAGATCTGACAATTGGGAGAAAACGAGAGACCGGGAGCAGATTATAAAGAAGAGGA
Organism: Allobates femoralis; assembly: GCA_033576535.1. Taxonomy (NCBI): domain Eukaryota; kingdom Metazoa; phylum Chordata; class Amphibia; order Anura; family Aromobatidae; genus Allobates; species Allobates femoralis. The sequence continues at coordinate 17,965,114 of JARQOC010000011.1, forward strand.
GGAACTCCAGGAGAAGAAGCTTGTGGAGGTTATAGGAGAAGACTGACTGCAGGGAATTATTCCAAAGGGGGAAACCAAATATTAAGCTGAGGGGGTAACAATTGTGTCTGGCTCACTTTTGTGGTTTTGTGTGAAATTATTTCCAGTTAGGCTTCGTTCATACACAGCGTTTTTGTGAAGATCCATTTTTCGTGCAAGACTGCATTCTCATAGAGCGCAGTGTTCTGTGTGTGAACGCCGCTGCGCTTTCTTCCTGCATTTACTTACCTCGCCGCTCTCCCCTGGTGACCCCCGGTGGTGTCTAGTGATCCCCCGTTGGGCGGCAGCGAGTGCAGCCTCTAAGATCCCGCAGCACCATGTGACTTGTGACATCACCCGGTCTCATGGTGCTGTTTAAGGTTCTGCACAAGGTCCTACGGTGCCAGTATGAAGAGCGATCACCGGGGGAGCACGGCGAGGTAAGTAAAAAGCGCACTGAAAGAGGCGCAAACAATTGACATGACCATTCTATTTGCGGATGCACTCTGCAGTGCAAGGCGCATCCGGAAGAATTGCCATAGCTTTTGCTGGGATGTGTTATGGCGCTGCGTATATGCAGGAATACGCTACGTGTGAACATAGTCTTAGTCATTTTTTCTGGGTTTTTTTTTTGTGTTCATCCAATGCATACAAAGCAAATAAACATACGGAGACCAAAAGAGATCAAAGATAGATAGATCATAGATAGATAGATAGATAGATAGATAGATAGATCATAGATAGATAGATAGATAGATAGATAGATAGATAGAGAGCTACTTTCTGCATGTTTTCTCTTTATTAGATTATAAAACATATCCAACCTCTCCAATTTTGCAAATTGTGCCGTCCTGCTGATAAGCGGCCCGCTATTCTCAGATGACGGGTGGGGATGCGGAGGAATTTCCTTATATCTTCTCCTGATCTTAGACATGATTGCCGGCCCCTCTAATGACCTCCTATAAATGCCACACCGCGCTCCCATTATAATTGGCTCCAATGCAAACCCTTGGTATAGGTCACCAATCATTCTCACAGTTGACTTTAGCTGAAATTGCAGTAACAGTCTGGCGGCATTTTTTACACGTCCCTCTAGGATCAGACCCGGAGACTTCAACCAACTTTAAATTATTTTTTCCCCAAGTAGGTATACAGAAAACACCTGATTTCTGGCAAACTTCAGACAAATTACACACACCAGCTGTGTAACCAGCTCCGACTGCTGGGGGAAAGCAATTACACCTGCCAATTGGATTGCAGTGACTAGAAGTAATTATGTCGCCTCGCCATTGTGCCGTTGGTTATGTACATATATTGCGGGTCGTATTTTTTTAATGGAGACGGGAAACTAGGAAGTTTAACTAATTATTTGCTGGCACTTTGGACCTCAATAGAAGGATGATACCGGAATGGATATAGATATTAAATATAAATATTAATATCATCTATATAACAACAATTATAATCAAGAAATTTACATTAATTGTGCCCATGAACAAGTCTACTTTACGGTAGTAGATGTGTGAACGTTTGGCAAAGCTTGGAGTTCCCAGATTGTCTGGCTACATTTGCACCCTGACAGACGCGGACTGGATCAGCACACAGGACTGGAGGGCTAATATGCCCTCCCGTCCGGTGTGCAGCGCGCGCAGCTGCAGCCGCTGACAGGTCAGGACTGCGGTGTCGCGGTCCTGACTTATCAGCAGCGGGAACTCCAGCCCTCCAGTCCTGTGTGCTGATCCAGTCCACGGCTGTCAGGGTCATTCCGGACAGTCGTGGTCCAGATCATGCCGCAGTGTGAAGGCACCCTAAGGCATCACTCTTTTAGAGGTTGTCATTGACAGTGAATGGCAGTTACCTCTCCTGGATCTAGTGCCTCCTTACATGCCTAGGTCTGCTACATCCCTGCTGTGCTTTGCTACATCACTGCTGTGCTCTGCTACATCACTGTTGTGGTCTGCTATATCACTGCTGTGCTCTGCTACATCAACTGATGGGCTGTGCTACATCACTGATGTGCTCTACTACATCCTTGTTATGCTCTGCTACATCATTGCTGTGTTCTGCTACATCATTGATGTGTTCTGCCTCATCACTGCTGGGCTCTGCTACATCACTGCTTGGCTCTGCTACATCATTGCTGTAATCTGCTACATCGTTGCTGTACTCTGCTACATCATTGCTGTAATCTGCTACATTGTTGCTGTGCTCTGCTACATCATTGCTGTGCTCTGCTGCATCACTGCTGGGATCTGCTACATAAACAACAAACAGTTGTATTGACCTTTCTCTCAGTGGACCCAAAGCGGCAAAGGCCAGAATACAGTAATTATAATCTTTTTCTGAACATATGTCTGAAATTGTTTTGATAATGTGAGGTAACTGTGTCTTTTTTTGCTATATATGTCATGTTCAGTTTGCACCTGTTCACACCTGCATGTTAGAAAGTGCTGTCAATCTCTCTATTTAGATTATGGAGTCATGTCTTCTGATTGTGCACTCTCCCCATCAGTCTTAGGTGATTTTAATTATTTAATAGCAGGGTCCTATTCACCCATAAATTGGAGTTTTTTTGAACCCAGAACGATACATGAGATTAGATACCATTAGATTAGAGATAGATGTAGATTAGATTATATACTATAGATTAGATATAAATTAGAGGCATTAGATTAGATTAGGACCCATTGAAGATATATGCCTTGACATTGGCTGCTGGGCTGAAAGAAAATTGACCCTTTTTATATGCTAAGTATCTACATTTTTAGATATATTTCCTTAGCAGTAATGCATGTCCATATTCTGATATATATTGTTTGCATACCATAGAAGTTCAGAGTGCAACTGTCTATTTGTTATAGTATATGTCATGTTCAGTATGCACCTGTTCACACCTGCACATTAGGAAGTGCCGTCAGTCTTTTTATTTAGATTATGGGGTCCTGCCTTCTGATTGTGCTCCTCTTCCTATCAGCATAAGGTGATTTTAATTCTTTATTAGCAGGTTCCTATTCACCCATAAATTGGAGGGTTTTTTAACCCAAAGCATTAGAGTAGGTAGGGACCCAACAAATTGCTTGACCTTGACGTTGGCTTATGGGCTCATATAAAACTGTCCTTTATTATATGCTAAGCATCTCAGTTTTTTCATGTATTTCCTTAGCAGTAATGAATGTCTATATTCCTTTATTAATTGTTTGCATACCTCAGCATTGCAGAGTGCAGCTGTTTATTTGTTACACGGTACATGTTCTATTATGGGATCCTGTGGTTGTGACCTGCCCAAGGCAGCATACATGGTAGTCCTCAATTCATGGTGTATAATCTATGCAATTCACACACTTTAATCTTTGTACATTATCCTTGTAATATAGGACATTACCTTAAAGGATAATGTATTGTCAATTCTTGGCCAAACTTCTGGCCACTCTGTTGATCTCTGACCCTCACTGATCATGCATTGATTTTCTTTCCTAGGAGCCTAAGTGTTTTCCTGGAAAATCCCTTTAACTATAGTAAATTGGCTTCTAATATTAAAATAAATCTATATTGTGTTATGTAAAATTAATCATTGCATTAGAGATCCACAATGCTGCATTAATGTTTTTAAAGAACCAATTCTGCGTTTTTTGTTACTTTCGTTGCATTGCTGGAATGGTCCTTTAAATGCAAGTCCCCTGCCTCCTGTCAGATACTCATCTTCAACCACTACACATCTATGAGAGCCTTGTTCTGGCCTCATTCCGGCTCTCATAGAGATGCCCTGAGAGCTTGTGATGTAACTTCTGATTTCCAGCCAGTTGGAGGTTATGGGCACAAGATGGGGCCATGGGACTAGAGCAGCATTTGGTATTAGGTCAAGCTGCCGGAAGGTGAGTGTATGTCTAGATCAGTGGTTTTTAACCTTGTTTGAGGTACCCAACCCACCAGTTTCATATGCACATTCACCGAACCCTTCTTTAGTGATAAATCTACATGCAGCCGTCGGGAGTATGTCGACCTCCCTGAGACCGACACACCATACCCCTTGGGTTCGATCGAACCCCGGTTAAGAACCACCAGACTAGATACAGTGATAATGACAATTGATTTGTAAATGTTTACACTGAAGTAAATTGCACCCTGATCAGTCATTTCAAAGGGGTTTGTGCCATAAACAACATAAAACAACTATTTAAATGTTGGGTTTATAAATGCTTAAATCTTAAAGGAGAAACAAAAAGTACCCAAACACCAACAGTCATGTAGCTGTCACCTACCTGCCTGTTGTTGCCGGCACCTGTCTCCACTGTTCACTTCCGGTACAGAGCAGTCACAGACCGCTCCTGCCAGGGACAGTATGGCGGTGTAGACACAGAGCACAGCGGCTTTTCCGCTCTGCTCTGCGAACATAGCTGATGTCACACTGATTCACAGCGGGCTCCCTGCCACCTGATTGGGGGAGCCAGCTGCCAATCACCGTGACATCAGCTATGCATCCGTCTACCAGGGGGAGGTAATGCTTAATTCTGTAGTCATGACGTCAACGGAAGCGCCAAACTCACCAACAGGAGCGGTCAGCGATGTATGGCGCCCGGCACAACAGGGAGGTAGGTACCAACTACCTGCCTGTTAGTGCTGAGTCACAATTTATTTTTGCATTATCCTGGATATCTCCTTTACGCGTCAGCTTTTAAAACTTCCATAGATCCTGAGAACTGGTGTCTGAGGTCTCCTTTGTTGATGTGAAAACTACTGCAATGGTGAACCATGCAGATGCCAAACAAACAAACCACATCTACATTCACACAATCGACTTTCTGTTGCATGATTCTGAAGTTCCTAAAAGTCGGATTCCCTGGAATTATACACTTATTCCCTGTTTTAGTGATTGGTTTTGTATGTTGTTTATGTAGCAACCCCTTTTAAGTCATGAGATGTCATCCCTGGATTTCATTTAAACCGTAGCCCATCCTAATCACATGTCAGTATGGGCTGCCGGCTGAAGACATGCAGCTCCCAAGATATGTGTCCCAACTAACAAGAGCTGTATCATACATACCTGAAAAGGCAGGGAGCTGGGCTATGATATGAAAAGAAATATATCTATTCCTCACTCACCATAATGGGGGTTATCTCCAGTTTCAATCTCTTTAATGATTGTTAGTTGGATGCAGTCAGGATCCATGCACTGATATAAAGTTGTCAGACTCACAGAGGATCTCCTCTCCGAGTACAAATGGGTTAAGACATATTTGAAAAAAAACAAGGAAACCAGCACAGAAAAAGTATATATAAAATCATAAGGTCTGTAAACACACATAAAAACGTAAAAAACACGTCAACACAGGTAATGCATTTCTGGCCACCGGGACCTTTAGTTTCTTAGCCAGGTTCTGATAAAAATCTCTGGATTTTATTGAAGCATTTTCTGTGCTGTTCCCTTAGATTTTTTAGTTTTTGAGTGCTATGTATCAAGAACTGAATCAGGTGAGCTGAACTCTTCCTTCTCCTTCCCGTTAACATGTATTTCTTTGCATATCACAACCAAGCTCCTGTCCAGCCACTATGGTATATGTGATACAGCTCTTGTGTGCAAGTCACTACAGTAACAACTAGTCTCAGAGGCGAAGAAACACACTGTATTAATGGTAAGTAAATATAATATTAATACTGCCTACTAGAAGTAAAGGTCAAACGATCCGAGATCAGGTCCAGGAAATGGAGCAGTAACAGTAAGGAGTAGTCAAAGACAAAGTTCAATTCTAGCTGAAGTCAGGAAAACTAGAAGACATAATACAGGGAGCAGGCAAAAGAGAAGTCAGGTCACAGGCAAATTGTCAAAGTCCAGGTCAGGGAATAAAGTAAGGCTGGGTCAGGCACTGGATCAAACCTGCACAGGCAAAAGCAAGTGTATGACTGACACTGAATGGAGGAGCTAGCATGCTTAAGTAGAGGCCTAATTAAGGGAAGTGAAGGCAGGTGATTGCAGCACATACCCAGCACAGACTAGCAGCTTCCAAAACAATAGTAACAGACAAGTCAGAGTGGAGATCGTGACATCTTGTCAGTTGAGACACAGGTCTTGGCAGCTGAATGGATTCAGTCTGCAACCTGTCTGGACACATAACTATGATGGGCTGCACTTTGCATTGCATCAGTGATTACATTTGATCTCATATAATCCAATCCACAAGAATCGTAATAATATATAGTTGTTTTGGAGGATTTATTGATTCCATTCAGGTCTCGTAGACAGTAGCTTTATGACTTCTGGGAAGAAGCACGTATAGGTGGCTATAACGGATGAAGGGGTAAAGTAGCAGGATAGGAGTGAAGGGCTAAAGGCAATTAGTGGAACTAGTCTGTCCCTTAGACTGGGGGTCCCTAGCTGACCCTGTTCTCAGACGCACCTCTAAAGGTGGGGATGTCTGCGCTGCCACCCATGCCCTACTCCAGACCAGCCCTAGGCTATAACCTCCAACCAGGGACCAGGATAGTCACAGTAACTCCAAGGAAGAGACAGCAAAAACTGCACCCAGCATAACACAGCTCATATGTCACAGAGTGAATGAACACTTTCAACAACACCAGCTAATGGGTAATGGGATTGTGGCGCTCCTGCGGCTAGGCGCCACAGAGTAGTAATGCATTTATTATTTCTGTGTAATATTATTTTGTAAGTTGCTGGTTTAGGATTAAATCTTATGGAGTCTATTTTTAGCACTCACTTGGGACCGCACTACTTAGAGAAGGGGGAACTGGCAATATAGTAGGTTCCACAGGTGGGGGCGGAGCTTAGGATAGAGGTAGAGTGACAGTTGGGAATTTACCTCAGACGGTCAGGCCTGGCAGCCCAGAGTGGTCAGGCCTGGCAGCCCAGCTGAGTGGGGACCCAGGACAGAAGGAAACGAGCCAGGGCTGGTAGGAGCCAGCTGGTCATGTTGAGGGGACACCGGTGACACGGACTACCAAGGCAGCCAGGAGTTTATCCCTGACTGCAAAGCCGACGAGCTGCAGGCCCAACAGGACCAGGTTGCTGACAGCGCCACAAAGGTACCTCTCCCCTCAGGACTGAAAACCGCTTCAGGACACTAGGAGAAATAAAAAGGGACAGACATTTACTGCGGTGCTGGAAGGGAGCCTTCTTTATCTCTTTCCAGAAAAAAGAAAATTCAGGGCACTAAGCGGTATCAACAATCATGTTCCGGGATATCATCCCTGGCGGGTTCCCCTCCGGTGGTGCACGTCCAAAGTACCAGGACGTTATACAGCGATTTGAAGAAAGGGACAGCACTCACCGGTATGTGCAGGGTGGTCTTTTAATCCAGATTTTCAAGGATAGACAGGGTGCAGGGAGGTGACCACGGAGGGCCGGTGGACAACGACGCCGTTTCGCAAACGATGTTGCTTCTACGGATCTGATCAGATCTGGACCCGTAGAAGCAACATCGTTTGCGAAACGGCGGCGTTGTCCACCGGCCCTCCGTGGTCACCTCCCTGCACCCTGTCTATCCTTGAAAATCTGGATTAAAAGACCACCCTGCACATACCGGTGAGTGCTGTCTCTTTCTTCAAATCGCTTCTTTATCTCTTTTCCGGGTGGCCTTATCCAGACCGGGTAGTGCACAGACCTTATCTTCTAGATACAGACTGTAGGACTGGCAGGGGAGCTCTGCAAGGGTGGTAAAAGACTGAAAGATCTAGAGAAAGAAAGTAGTAAAACCTGAAAGACAAAGAGAGGACATCTAGAGACTCCATAAGAGAAACCCTGAGTTGGCAACAACACCCTAAAGCCAAATTGTACCGTCTTTTGTTATGCCATCAGCCGGTACTGAGTAAAGCAGAGTTAAACTGGAACTGGTTTCTGTTATTCTTCCTGCCGCAGCCTGGAGGGCTTAACATCATCAAGCAGAGGGGTAAGAACTGCACCACTATCACCATCACTGTCCTCCCTCACCGTCTCACCGTCTCACCACAACAGCTGCCCTGCCCACACTTAGCTGCCTTAACCATCACCTCAGTGGCCAGCTGGCAGCGCCGGTACCATCTTACCGGACTCTACAGGTGGCGTCACGTTCCCCTGTAAATAACCCCTTTAACCCCCACCGTTTACCATCAACATCTGGTATAATTGATCACCAGGGCACGGCACCGGGGTCCCAACCATCCGTGACTCCCCACACAGTAGCCCCGGTGACTGAGTCCCTCACCCACCATAGCTCTGGTTGAATCAGGATTATACAGTATAAAGGCTGAGGGAGTTGACAACCATGTCACCTGACACACACAGCAGCAGTTCACCTGGAGAGCAACAGAAGTTAACTCTTAATAGTCTAAAAGAAATTAACTACAGAGCAGTCTATACGTGACAAAGTTGTGACAACTGACTATGCCCTTCACATAGCTCCGGTAATCATTAGTTTGCCATGGAGTGCTTGTTTTTAAAGTGGCTATCTATTTTGCAAATCACAACTACTCCCAGGTGCCATAAAGTAGCATTATTATGGGCACACACCGGATGGAAGCTTAGGCAAGAAACCCTCCTGAATATGGGTAACATAATAGTAAGCTTTAAACCTTCGGCAAAAATCTTCAAATTGAAATCAATGCTCCGAATTCTGAATAATTGATATTCTCTGGATATGAACGTTGTCAGAGTTTGTCCAGTTCTCCATATTCTATATCACCTTTAAAGCTCAAAGAACATGAGAAAATCAATGCAGAATTGATTGATTCAAATATCTAATCCATCGCCTCTGATACTTTCCAGGTTTCTCTTATTTGTTTGACATTATCCCTTTACAAAAAAAAATCTCTCACCGATTGAAGATGTATTTCGGCCCCCCATGACCTCATGCCACATCTCTATGTATCGTGGCCAAGGAGAGAACAGGAAAGTTATTATGAAGGAAACACATAGTCTGACTGCAAGTTATTATGAAGGAAACACATAGTCTGACTGCAAGTTATTATGAAGGAAACACATAGTCTGACCTCTTCAGTGGCTACAATCACATTCTTATATGTTTTCATCATCTTTACTCCTTGGGATTTCATTGTGTTTGTGCCTTGGATAGGACGGAGAACGCTGAACTAACCAAAGTCTTTATTTCTTAGTAACCCGAACGAAAGGTGAACAATCGCTCGCCTGAGAGTCAAGAGGAACCTGGAGAAATACGACGCTTTGTCTGGAGGAATCTCTCCTCAACAGAATTATAGTCGGGGCCGAAAACCATCCAAATGTCATCATTTACTGAAAACAATGTGTCTATATTATAAACACGACTTCAAGTATTCTCATCCAGAAATGTATCCCGAGGGAATATTAAGTAACGAAAGGTGAAAAAATGTTATACAGATGCATCTCAATTAATTAGAATATCATCCAAACGTTCATTTATGTCAGTAATTCAATACATAAAGTGACACCCATCTATTATATAGAGTCATTACACACAGAGGGATCAAATAAACACCACAGTCTTTTTTTTTTTCAGAAAAATCCTATCCAAATTGAAATATCTGAATGAATACTATACTGAAATATGACCTATATATATACTGAATCACCCACCCACCGGGTGTGGGGTTACCGGAGCTGTGAGTGCCGATACAAAGAACATCCCCGAGATTGAGCAGTAAGCGTCAGGACCTGCGGTGACGTCAGAGCCCCATGACCAGTGACACGCGGACCATCGACCCACGTGACCGGGTGAACGCAGAAGTCGGACGGGAGCTGCGTACCGCGGGTGCCAGGAGGCCCCAGAGACGGTCTTCCCTGAGGTTGTGCGGAGGCGGCACAACCTTCACTGGTTAGAGTTAAGTTCCTCCACCCACATCCTCCCTAATCCCACTATACCACCGGGTTCTCCTCACGGGAGCGCTTCTTGCACTTTCTTCTCTTGCGTGTAACATCTATCACCAGTTGAAACTTGAAGCTTGCTGTGAGTAAACCCGGGTACAGAGTTGCTGAACTCTGTGAGACTGTGTTGTTTACGCAGCACCCGGCTGTGAAGGCCACTGAGCAAGGTAACGGTGCCTGAGATAATCCCTGCCTTCCAGAGACTACCAACGACCTTACTACATCCACTGTCCTGGGGACCCCCTCCACCCATGGGGAGCAACTACATCCTAGCTGCCCTCCCATTGTCCCAAGAGGTTCTGCAGCAGTGGCGGCTACCCATGGCCGCAAACCACAGGTGGCATCACGAACACATCTTCCCTTATACCATCCTATCCCTATATTCTCCCCAAGAATGCTTAACACTGAACCCAGGGTCATGGAGCCGGGTCTTGACCCCTGTGACTCTTCAGAAGCACTAAAGCCTTGTTCTGAGTGCCCCACGGCCCTAGGGTGCATCAGGATCACTCCCTCTCTAGTGCACCTCACACACTAGCCACAGGTTTAAGTGTTCTCTGTTAGCAGGTCTCTACTCGCCCATTCAAAGAGAGATTTTATTGAAAGAGAATCTGTGACTAACATGCAGATAAAGTGCTAGGTTAGGACTACGCGTTTCAGGGCTCCATGGCCCCTTCATCAGGACAAATTGATATCATATTGCCATTCTCAGGGTGTTTGAGAGAGTTCTGACTAATAAATCAATATTATATTTACCCTTTGATGTCTCATTGAATACGGCAGCGTGGTGTTTAACCCTTCATCCTCTGTACTCTATATACACCATGCTGGGAACTGCAGCAGCCGTGATCTGCTTTTATAGTGGTTGTGACTCTCACAACCACACAAGGTGAAGCCTCTGATACCTATTTAGGTCATGCTTTATTTCTCAGATTCTTCATCCTCCCTACTTTAATTTTCTGAGATAATCAACTTTGGGTTTTCATTGGCTGTAAGCCATAATCATCAACATTAACAGAAATAAACACATGAAATAGATCCCTCTGTGTGTAATGACTCTATATAATAGATGTGTGTCACTTTATGGATTGAATTAAATAAATTAGCTTTATGTTGATATTCTAATTCATTGAGATGCACTTGTAAGTGTCCTAGAAACTTCTCTGAGTATGTGACCAATGTGGAATACCTTACAAATGAATATTACTCTGAAAAACTTGCAGCTTATCTCAAGTAGATGCCACTAAAAGTTATGTCTATGCTTTATCTACCAAGGCGTGAAATACACCATAGAAAATCAACATTATACATTATAAATGGGAAGGAAAGCTGAGGCGGATCGGTCACATTAAGAATCGATAAAATCCACATCTGGGCTAATAAACTAATTGATGAATTGTTGAACTTGTGCTAATCATTTGCAGTGGGGCTCCCTTAAAGAATATAATGTATTCAATAGTATCTTTAGCAATAAAATGTTGGCTGCAGGGAATTTCCAATTCCCGGTAATTGGCCTGCAAATTTGAGTGACATTTCCTTGCATCGAAGTAAATTAAAACCCTACGGGGGAATTCATAGGCAGCAGATCTGTTGCAGAAATTTTCACACCTGCCCGTTCATCTGAATGAGGTCTGTTGAAATTCATGCACCTGTTAAAAATACATAGAAATCTATTCAGATGTGTGGAAGAGATTTCTAGTTTTAGAAATTGATGCAATAAATCTGCTGCATGTGAGTTCACCGAGGTCCTAAGGTGAACATGTGCAATATGTCAGGTGATCATCTGGTGATTGCGATATCTGATAGTCATAAACTTTGCTAACCTTTCTTATATTGCATTAAAGGGAACCTGTCGCCTCCTTTTGGCATTGGGTCCTTATAACCCCTCTATGTGCCCAGACGTCCCCATCATACCGGAGAAATCAACTTTTATTCTCTGTCATCCTGCATCCTATTAGGTCCGGGAGGTCTCTGGTCCTGGTGGATTAGGTCCTCGCCGCCCCTTGTCAGCAAAACCCGCCTTGCACTTTGAAAATTCCCGCCCCTCCTGTGGACGGCGGCTGCTCTATTGAAGTGCCGAGAGACTTCACAAATCCGGCAAGACTTCGGCACTATCTTCAACGGATCATGGTGACCCACTTGACGGTGCAGGCGCGAATGCGCCTGTCACTTAGCGGCCGTCCACAGGAGGGGCGGGAATTTTCAAATTGCAAGGCAAGGGGCGGTGAGGACCTAATGCACCAGGACCAGAGAGCAGACCTCCCGGACCTAATAGGATGCAGGATGACACAGAATAAAAGTTGATTTCTCAGGTATGAAGGGCACATAGAGGGGTTACAAGAACCCCAATTACATTATGTTAATGCTGGTGGACACGGTTTAAAATGCCCAAAGGGGGTGACAGGTTCCCTTTAAATTGGTATGAGAAGTGAAGTCTTTTCCTAAATCCAATCAAAACTACCGGAGGAGGAACCCCAGCGTAGAGCTTAAGGGTCTAGCAGACTGGGGTGGGGGGAAGCAAGGACCTGAGATAGAAATGTGCCCAGGTGATCAAAGACAGTTGTAAGGACACACCTCAACATCACTACTAGGTGAATATACCAATGGTGATTTGTGTATGCTAAGTGTCTCATATTATCATTTGTCATGTTTTTTCATGTTTCCTCACTTCCATTTCCCACATTGATGTGTTCATGATTTAGCATTAGCGTGTGCTCCTCTTCCTTTTTGCAATATTGCGTTCTGTTCCTTTTAGCACCTGTTCACATTATATGTTATGGTGTGCCAGCAGTTTATTTTTGGGTATGTTACAGGGTCATAGATTCTATCTGTGCACCCCTCCCCCATTAGTCTCAGGTGTTTTTATCCTTCACTCAGCAGGTTCCTACTCGCCCATACAAGAGGAGGTGTTTAAACCCAGATAGAGGCATTATTCATAGTATAGGGACACATAAGGAGACACGCCTCAACATAGCTACTGGGCAGATATACGGATGGCCATATATGTATGCGAAGTGTCTCATATTTTCATTTGTCATGTTTTTTCATGTTTCCTCAGTTCCATTTCCCAAATTAATGTTTTCATGACTTAGCAATACAGTGTGGAACTATTTATTTCACATCATATATTATGAAGTGCTGGCAGTTTATTTTTGTGCAAAGACAGTTGTAAACTTCTCCCAAAAATGCTTGACAATGATTACTGAAGAGTAAAGTGAAGAAGAGTTGGAATCATGCTTCAGATCTTGCTCCGGTGACGTTGTGTTGTGCGCTTGTTTTTTTCCTTGCCAACACACTGCCTAGAGCAGGGGTGGGCAGCTCCAGGCCTCGAGGGCCGCACACAGTCAAGGTTTTCTGGATATCCTTAGCATTTGACAGTTTGAACCATCACCTGGGAAGGAGATTAAATTACCAACTGTCAAATACTAAGGATATACAGAAAACCAGGACTATGTATGGCCCTCGAGGCCTGGAGTTGCCCACCCCTGGCCTAGAGAGTTCCTGTCCAAAGGCTGATGACCCTTTTACCCTTGGTTTTCTTCCTATGGTGTGTGGTAATCAGGTGTTCTTAATTGGTCTTTATCACTAGTCTATCACATCCCTGGCGGGGTTATTTATACTTTCCTATTCCAACCACTCTCTGCTGGTTAGATTTCTATTGAGGACCTCTAAAGGCCCCGTCACACGATGTTGGCGGCGACTGGCACGTTTTTGGTGCCCCGCCAACGTCGCCATCCCCAGTTTACACGGGGCGACATCTCCAGCCCCGCGCCGGCGATCTGTCAGGCAGCATCGCCGCCGGGGTGTCTGGAAACCCCAGCGGCGATGTAGGACAATGGGAGCCTATGGCTCCCATCGCCTGACAGGTCGCCGACGCCCGGTTACATGGAGCGATGTATGCACATTGCCCCATGATGGTCGCCTGGTTTCAGTGACAGTCTCCATAAGCAAGCCTGAATTGTGTGCGTCTCATGCAAGCAGCTACCTCCTCTATGGAAGGGTGTGGTTGGCTGCTCCATCAGCATTCTGCCCCGGGGCTGCACCCATCTCTATATTAGGTGGTTCTCTACACCCTGTTTTGCATTCCGTAGGTATGGCTGTGACAAAGTGACAAAAAATAGCTGTCAACTGTCTCTAAAATGGCGGCACCCACTGAGAAAAGCAGAATCAGATCGGCTTAATCGAAAAAGAAAGGAATATTCATGAGCACAGATACATTTTATCATTTGGGCACGTGAGATTTCATTTTAAAGATGAAACATTATGATAAGACAGTATTTATGCCATGAAGAAAATATAATCTCATGTAACAAGATCTGAATGTATTTGATATTGAATTGGAAATACTTAAGCGACTGACTGAGCACCGGCACCTGAACGCTTCCACATCCTGGAGGAATACTGCTGACTTATCACAGTTTACTCAAACACCTGAAACCTCTCAAAGGAATCGGCAATCTCTGACAATCTCTCGAGGGA
>JARQOC010000011.1:17979551-18036781 GCA_033576535.1 Allobates femoralis
CAGTGGCATAATTTGAAGGTCAGGGGTCCCGCACAAAGTCTCCAATGGGTCCCCAATTATTACAGGTCTTTAACAGTATTAGTCTTTTTCTATAGGTCAAAAGGACTTTTGGGGCCCCCTAGGCTCCATGGTCCGGGAGTGATTGCCACCCCTGTGCCTGTTGTAGTTATGCCGCTGACAGGGCCGCACCGTCCATTGGACAGTGTGAGCCCTTACCCTCAGGCGGCAAGCTGGCAGGGGGAGCGGCTTAGTAGAAGGGGGCGGTGCCATATCCCCCTGTCATGGCGTCGGCGGCAAGTCGCAGGTAAGACCCACAGAGTGGCGGCCCTCCACACCAAGGATGCAGGGGCGGCGGTGCTGGCCGCTGATAGCACCCCACCCCCACCCCAGACCTCACCCGTGGCTGCAGGGGTGGCGGTGCTGGACTCCAACAGCAACCCCCCGCCCCCCCCTTCCGGTTCCCACTTGGTGGCTCAGGCGGCAGGGGGGCTTGGTGCACCCCTGGCCGCTGATCATCATATTCCATGTCACGTCTAACTAAGCAAGGCCAAGTATAGAAAAAATGTGCAACTTTTTTGTTAACTCTCAGTCAATCCCATTTCAATTTGACCTTACCGACCGATAATTTACCATATAATGCAAGATCTGATTAATGAGTGAAGGTTTAAGGGGATTGAGTGTTATGTACATGTATAAATCAAAATGGGTTAATGGAGAAACAAAGCCTTCCACCCTGTGAAACAAAGCCGCATCCCCACCCTACTGGTTCCTGTACAGACTGGAATATCCCGAGCCCCAGAACTAGAAACCAGAGCTCAGACCCTAAAAGGCATCGCAGAAGGTTACTACGTACAACTAACCAGGATAAGGGAGGTGTGCAGGAGCAGCAGAAACCCAATGTTATCAAAACACACGCACAAATGGAACAGGAGAATAATAAATGCAAGCACTGGAACCTAGCAGACAGCAAAAGAAAGGTGTAGGAGGCAAAAAGTAAAAACAGAGGAATTCAAACACTGGTTTCCATACAGGCAAAATCCCTGAGCTGCTGGGCTAAAACCTCTTAGCAGAAATACACCTTGAAAATATAGCAAGCAGAGAAGGAAGGAGAAAAGAGAGTTTAAATAGCCCCACCCAGGATGTGATAGGATAGAGACAAAATAAAAAAAATGACAACATCTGACTAGCAGGGAAGGAGAAAAGACAGTATAGGTAGACCCATCAAGGATGTGATAGTACATTAAGAAAATAGGCAAATGAGCACACCTGAGTAGCAGCAAAGGATAAAAGAGAGTATAAATAGCCCCATCCAGGATGTGATAGGGCAGAGAAAAAAATAAGTAATTGAGAACATCTAAGTAGCAATGAAAGATAAAAGAGTATAAATAGCCCCATCCAGGATGTGATAGGACAGAGATATTAGGAAAATGAGAACATCTGACTAGCAGCAAAGGAGAAAAGAAAATTTAAAAGACCTACCCGCATTTGGACAGAGACCTTCCAGGCTGTGGCTCACCAAGGATGGAAACTGACCCCACAGTAATAGGCCACCAGATCTAGTCCCAAGACAAAGGGAGGACATTGAGATAAGTAACCTGAACTTGTTTTGCCCATTTCACAAGTAATTTTTATTTCTCCTTGATACTGAAGCTGCCACTCTTTCAGTTCAGATAGGCTGCTGTGTAGAAGAACAAGCACAATAAAAAGTCAAAGAACAAGGCAACGGCAAATGTGACTCGGATGTCGCTAGTCAGGAAAAACCAAGAAGCCATTCTAACTTTGTCAAGGTTTAGATACAGGGCCAGGGAGGCACATTGTAGAGTGAATGAATATGATACTCTACCAGATTTAGTCTGCACAGTAAAGGTGGTGTTCATTCGCATCTGATGATCCATTTCCATCATGAAAATATCCCGGATACATCTCAGTTAGTCGCAGATTACAGCGCCGGCCATTCCCAGGTCAAAGTTCTGCTTTATGATTTATTATTCTACCAAGGGAAAATGCAATCTTACCCTTCGTTTATATAATGGCATTTATGGTAATGTTTCATTTGTAGAGTCTGAACTGCGAACCCACATGGTATGACGCACGGTAGAGTTACCGCAGCAAACACAGCGCTAAATAGAAACACACATAGACTCGGGCTGCGGATAATGCAAACAAGTGTAAGTGACGCGTAATGTCGCCATAGAGGAGATGCCAGCAAACATCCGCAGGTTCAGAGCTGCTGTCAGACCCTTCATGGTACAGCCGGCTTCAAATCTAAGGATGTAGATACTTTTATTATTTAGATTTTTTTTATTCACTCATTTGAAAATCCTATCCAGATCCACGAGCAATGTGAGGTTCTAGGGTCACTGGTGAGGAACATTCTATAGATTATACATCATATAGAACGTCTCCGGGAAGATCAAGGTGAAACTCTTATACAAAGAGGCTACAGAATCTACAAAAAGTATCTATTATCTATCTATCTATCTATCTATCTATCTCTATCTATCTATATCTATCTATCTATCTATCCACCTCATTGCTATTTAGATACTTATCATCAAGTTACATGTGTTGGTCATCCAATCATCCACCTATCTATCTATCTATCTATCTATCTATCTATCTATCTATCTATCTACCGTATCTATCTATCTATCTATATCTATCTATCTATATCTATCTATCTATCTATCTATCTATCTATCTATCTATCTATCTATCTATCTATCTATATCTATCTATCTATATCTATCTATATCTATCTATCTATATCTATCTATCTATCTATCTATCTATCTATCTATCTATCTATCTATCTATATCTATATCTATATCTATATCTATATCTATCTATATCTATCTATCTATCTATCTATCTATCTATCTATCTATCTATCTATCTCTAGCTATCTATCACCTCTCTCTCACTCAATATCTATTCAAAATAAAATTCAAGAAAGCTTTCTTTGCAGGTCCATTTGCACATTAGCATTGCCAAAGCAAGAGTAGACTAGGAAAGAGTGATCTGGTCAATAGGGACATAGGATAGGCAATGTGGGATTTGGGCACATCTAAAAATGGAACTATTGACAAAGTGTCCTTATGGAAAAATAAATTGAAAGTTCACGTGTACATCACCTTCTCTTTCCCCTTTTGTATTAGTTTATTTTTTAAATATTAAATGTAGTGTTTTTTTAAATCAATATTAGTTTTTAAAGGAAATCTGTTGGCAGAATTTCACATCCCAAACTAATTATATGTGTGTGTAAGGTACCGTCACACTTAGCGACGCACCAGCGATCCCGACAGCGATATGACCTCTAGGGATTGTTGTTGCGTCGCTGTCGGGATCGCTGGTGAATTGTCCAACAGTCAAATCTCACCAGCGACGCAACAACGATCCAGAATGATCCGGAGGTCGTTGGGACCCTGTTTCTCAGACCTGTAATATTGAGGTCGTTGGTTGTTGTCCCTGTCATACACAACCGATGCATGCTGCCCAGCGGGAGCGCAACGACCAAAAAATGCTCTAGGTGACTCTGACACGACTAGCGATCTCACAGCAGGGGCCTGGTCACTGGTAAGTGTCACACACAGCGATATCACCTGCGAGGGTGCTGTTGCGTCACCAAATTTGTGTCTTAACAGCGATCTCGCTAGCGATCTCGCTTAGTGTGACGGGGGCTTTACTCTTTGTAAGATAAGTCCAACAATTCTTTTGCATTGCCGGCCAGTTCCTCCATTACTGAGAAATCAGCATTTGAATTGATATGCAAATGAATATAATTGACCTGACACTGTCAGGTCACTCCAACTCTATTCCCCACCCAGCGCGGTGTCCTCCTTGTTGACTGACAGTGACAGTCTCTATCCTATAAGTAAAACCAGGGCTGTAACTAAGGCAATAGTCTGCAGAGGTGGGAGACCACACTGGCCTCAAAATAGCAATGCGGTTTTTGCATTGGAGTCTATGGGTGCATTAATGGGGGTGCTTTTCTACATCTGAATATGAAAAAATTGCTGGCTTTTATCGCATGCATGGTGCAAATCTGACTCTAGCCTTAGATGGCCAAGGTAAGTTACCATCTATTTAAAGGTAAAAAATGGTCATCCTCAATAGAAACCTTTAAAAATCAGAACATTTTGAAGAAATCTTCACAGGGTCATAATTGTGATTAAACGTTCAGAATAAACTTGGATTAGGGGCTCAAGATGAAAATCCTGTGTCGTCTGCAATTAATTAATCTTGAGTCTCCAACAAACTTCAAGATTAAACAGTAAATGAACACTTTTCTCATTAATAGAAATGACGGATCCACAATCATTGTTTGCTCAGACGGACGATTCTCTGAAGTTATTTGCTCACTATGGGAGACAATTTGGAAAAGATTGTTCTGTGCTAAAAAGTACAAAGTGTGAGGAGGAAAAATCATAAAAATAATGCCAATCACCATGATAATGTTGTGTTGTCTACTTTATCCATGTGGTTATTGCAGAGCAGATGAGGCTTTATTTATGATTCAGTTGTCCATGTGCATCCGTAAAAAAAATTGTGTAAGTTGTACAACGGATGTTGCATCATCTATCAGGATAATAAAGTTGGTGTTACAATGGCCGAGTCCTCGGGTCCTGGCTGTCGCCTTGCAACCTGGGTCTTCTGGCTTTGCTTTCCCACATTCTCTGACTCCATCGCTCCCCACAAGCTCCCGAGGTCCTGCGCATGCGTGGTAAACATCTCAAGAGCGTGCATAGAGTGACTGCACCACAAAGGACCAACGTGCCCTGACCTCGGAGAGCCTCTCAGCAATTGCCGAGAGGAACATGGCATTTTAGGCAGCCTCCCTATTGGGAGGTGCCTGTTTAAAATGTGTCTTGTTAGCTTTGCTTACTTAGTTGTCAGGTCTTCCTTTTCTGTGCCTTATTACTGTGCCTAATTGCTGCCTATGTTTCCTTGCATGTCAGTGACCAGTGCAATCAGTCACGAGCTGTTCCACTGATATAGTCATCTGCGTGCCAACCTGCAACATTCATCAGTTGTGCCCACTTGCTACAGTCATCTGCTTGGCCCACCTGTCATCTGTTGTGTCTACCAGCACCTTTCATGCCTGTCTCCGGCTCTGTCCTGTGGTGCTGGGACTTACTCTCCTTCACCACCTACCTGCTAAGCCTATTTCCACCCCTAGTGGCAATAGCAGAAATCTTGGTGGTCGGTCAGGGGTGCTCCTTTGGGTCAGTGAACAAATTTCTTGGTTCAATGGATCCCCCTCCCGCGGGATTGCCTCACGATGAGTAACAGTTGGTGAACTTATGGCAGGATATTCAGTCTTTAAAAGTCACTGAAACTTTATACAATTTGTTATAAGTAGAAATGAGCAAACACTCAAGTTCGAATTCGGCTGCTTTCCCCGAATGCAGGGTGTTCATTGAACAATTCACCGAACACCCCAAACACCATTGAAATCAATGGCAGGCAACATTAAACACACAGAAAACACTTTCAAAGGTGTCCAAAAGCTGTCAATCACAGACACACAAAGATCATCAGTCTCCAGCTTCTTGCTTGCTTCCAGGTTCACTCTTCCTCTCTCACTTCTGGTCCCACCCATTAAACTTTCTCCATGTTCACTTCACTGATATGCAACAGCCAATCACAGACACTCATTCTCTATGAGAGCATCTGTGATTGGCTGTTGCAATTAGACTCCATTTTCACAATCTGGGTGATATCTGTGCTTGGTTGTCATACACATCAGTGTATAGCAACCATCAGACATCGTAGGATGTAAAATAAATAATAGGAAAAAAATGTGTAGGGCTCCACTGTATTTTTCAGTCTCAGCACATATAAAGCTAACAGCTATGAGCTGCCACCCTCAGCTGCCTATTTTTACCTTGCTAGAAAAAAAAATTCTTGGTGCTTTGCCCTATTTTTAATTGCCAGCCAAAGATAAAACTAGGCAGCTGAGGGCTGGTATTCTCAGTGGGGTGAGGGACCATTGTTTTACGGGCCCCCATGCTAAGGAATAGCAGTCATAGCCCCCTATAAATGGCACATTCATCATAGCACCATTTCCAGGTGCTTTACCTGGCTCTTCCAGTGGCCATGTAGCGGTGGCACGCTGGGTAATAAGGGGTTAACACCAGCTTTGCATTACCAGCTGGCATTAACGCCTGAAATTCTTAATGTCGGGTCAAGTTAGACCTGGCCATTAAGAATTTCAAGTAAATAATAAAGAACACACGCAACACAGAGTAAAAAAAACAATTATTAGAAAAAAAAAAACAAAGAAGCATTTACCAACTCCATCTTTACTAACCCCCTCTACCCTCAAACCCGTCCTCAGATCCTCTGCAATGTTTGCCTAAAAGACAAAATCCCTTAGCTGAGGAGCTGCAACTGCAAAACAAAAATCCACATTGAAAACTATAGCTAGCAAGAGATGGCTGGTGAAAAAAGGATTATAAATAACCCCGCCCGGGAGATGACAGGACAGAGAAAAAATAAGCAAGTTAAAACATCTGATTAGCCACAAACTGAAGGAGGAAAGAAAGATAAAAGAACCATCAGCATTTGCAGAGAGATCAAGAAGGCTGTGGCTCAGCAGGGAAGGAAACCGACCATGTAGCAACTGAAACCAATGCATGACACAACTTTCTATTGAAACAAGCCTAAATACTCATCATATGCCTATGATGTTAGCTGTGTGTTGAACAATCATTTATAGAAATACATGTTAATCCTTTTAGTACAGCTCGACTACAGGAATTGCCATCTTGTTACATTGTAGCAAAATAAATACATTGAAATAAAATGAACAAATTCGACATTCAATGTTGTATCTATTTGTTCTCTTTTATAAACATCCATAATAAAAATGTATCCAGGAAAAACCAATTCATAGCAAGAAAAAAAGATGACTCAAACAGAAAGCGAACTCCAACGCTCCATATGCCAGACCATTCCGGCTCCTTTCTATGATCTATCACTTTAGAGTTTGCCAACGTAACCATTAAATCCTGGAGAATGTCTGTGGTATTCGGATTTGTACCAGAATATGTTCTGTTATTATTCTATACAAGCGAATGGGCTGAACAGTGCAGAAGGGAAATGGAGGAAGACGTCCAACCGAGAAGGAAAATAGATTGCATCACTGCACCGATTTAGCGCTTTCTAAAGCAAAAACAGTTAAAGCCTTTGAATGCGAATCCAGCAGTAACCGACCTGGATAGAGGAAAAAGGGAGTTTTACGTTAATCCTTTAAAGTGTTCCATAAACTGACCTGATGGCAACGAGGGAAGTGGGTTTAAGAGCAACAGATGTTCACTAAAAATCAACATTCTCGCTTGATCAGACTTAGAAAAAGCAAAATCTTTGAAGTTTTGTGCGGTTGAATAAGAAAAAACATCGTCAAGTTTTCCTACTTGACCCTGAAAAGGAGTCGGTGATGGAGTGGAAAGAGCCGAGAGCCAAGTGGCATCACTGTATACAGTATATTATCCCAGGTCATGTAATGTTTCGTCTCTTTTAGATGATGAGTGATTGTGACGGTTTTTATGTTTTTATGTCATTAACGTGGCTTTAAATAGAAGAGAAGGTATTATATAAAAAGTATTGACACCTACCCCTGTCTTTCCTATTACGGAACCCTAGTCATATATGGAGTGCTCTATGACTAGAGGTGATGTCTTGTTCTTGGCAAACGTTCCCCCCAATTCTTTCTATATACATACCGGTATGTATAATGTAGTGTAAGTGTTACGTATTGACTGCCTTGCTGTATGGAAGTGACGCTGCTGTGGTTTAAATGAAGCCTTTTATTTTCCCTGCTCTCAGTGTGGAGAGAGGAACCTAATGAGCGGAAGCTGAGAGTGCAGGTGTGTGTGATGAACATGACTCATGCTTAGGTGAGCTGAGGGGCGTGCCTGAGCTGGTTGCTACCCGATCCTCGGCCCTAAGTGGGTCAGCTCACATCCACCTGCTGTCGCTGATTCAGTTAATTTCTGGACTGTGACCTGCTGTGAGTAGACGCTGATCTGAAGCCACTGTTTTTCTCCATTGGAAGCTGCTGGGTTCCGTGGTCCGTGGGTGAGGGTAGGGGCTTATGTCTAGGGCTTCTCAGGAGTTTTAGGGTCTTAGGTTAGCGGCTCGGACCTCCTCACCTTCAGAGGTACCTCTGAGTACAGGGCAAATCAGGGACCCCAGTATCAGGGCCAGAGCAGGTTTCCCTGACTCCCTACGCCCAACTGTCCTACTTCTGGGTACCCCGATCCCCCCCAGCGTGACAGTATGGCTAAGTTCAGACAGAACCTTTGGGCTCCATTTTATATTGATCTGTTTTTGGAGCACTTTCTGCACAAAAAACAGATCCTCTTTTTGCAAAAAAGAATTGCAAATACATCATCTGTTTGTGTAGCTTTTTTGCTTTCTTTTCAGGGGACACAGAAAGACAGACACACAGACAAAGACACATACATTCTTCCCCTTCCCGTGATCCCACGGTGATCCCCGGTGATGTCTCCCTCTCGGGCATCAGCAGGACCTGTGCTCCATATGACCGAGTCACATGGTGGTAGGTCCTGGATGTACCGTACCCAATTACCCACAGGTCCTGCTGATGCCCAGGAGGAAGACATCACCAGGGCTCACCATGGGATCGCTGGGAAGGGTAAGTAATTGGATGTTTCGGTGATGTCTTCCCGTACACAATCCGTACGGTGGTTTAAGATTTAGCACCATATGACTGAGTCATATGGGGAGTCACATGGAAGGTTCCTAAAGTACCATAACTGACTATTCACAGGTCCTGTGATGCCCGGAAGGAAGAAATCACCGGGGCTCACTGTGGGATCGTCAGGGAAGGTAAATAATTGGATATTAGTGATGCAGAAAGTGCAGCAGGAAAATGGAGCAATAATTGACGCTCATTACTTTCTGGATGTGCTTTATGCACCACTAACGCAGCAGTCAAACATGCAGCAAACTGCACAGCACATTGAAAATCACATTCACTTTGCTGCAGACGCAGCGACTGATCTGTTTTTGGTGCAGTTCTAAAAAAAATGCATCTTCAAAAACAGTCCAGTGTGAACATAGCCTTAGTGTAATGAAATACTCATTCATTACCATCTTCCACGTGACCACTCTTCAGCGTTGCTCAGTTATACTGCATGGAGTTTTGCTCCTTTTCCAATTTAAAGTACCTCTTGCAAAATCATAATTTGCTCAGTTTTCTGTACTTATAGAATAAAAGGTGTGTGCCAATCTATTATATAATTGCGAATGGGTTTTTTGCCCCTTCTGAGTCCGCTCGCGCTGCGAGTCAGCGTGGTCATGTGGATACGCCTGAAGCATTGGCCGCGCAGCGGGCATGGCGAGTCGCCTTAGCAGCGCGAAGCATTGGCCGCGAAGCGGCCATTGCGAGTCAGAGACTCGCTCTTCTAGAATCCCTGAGGAAGACACTAGGACAGTGTTGAAACGCGTAGGAAAAGGAATAAATGGATGATTGATGCAACCTACATATGTTTTCCGGATCGTTTTCTTGGGATTTCAGCAGCGCGGACACTGATACACCATTTCCCCTGAAGTAACTTCTGGATGATTCCCACGTGCATGTGGAAGGTGGAAGTCCTGCAGCAGCTGCATTTAATGCCAAATGCTTTTACACCAGTTGTGGGTCTCACAACTGTGCTAGGTGAGTGAATTCATACCCACCGCATACATTAGTGTCACTAGTGATAGGGCACTATTGCGCCTCTTGTTCCCCCCCCCTATTTTTTTACTTTGATAAAGCACCTAATGACACTTGTTAATTCATAGAAAACAGATGCATTTAATGACCCTGTCTACATAATAAAAAAAACAGATGCACATAATGACCCTGCCTAATTCATGAAAACAGATGCACCTAATTACCCTATCTTATTATAAAAAAACAAAAGCACCTAATGACCCTAGTTAATTCATAGAAAACATGCACTTAATGAACCTGCCTAATTAATAAAAAAACAGATGCACCTAATGGCCCAGCTTAATTAATAAAACAACAGATACACCTAATGACCCTTGTTAATTCATAGAAAAAGGATGCACTTAATGACCCTGCCTAATTCATAAAAATCAAATGCACCTAATGATCCTGCTGAATTAATTAAAAACAGATGCATTAATGACCCTGCTTAATTATTAAAAATCAAATGCACCTAATGACCCTGCTTAATTCATAGAAAACAATGCATCTAATGACCCTGCTTAATTCATATAAAAAGCAGATGCACCTTATGACCCTGCCTAATTCATGAAAAGCATATACATGTAATCACAATGCACAACTCATAACAGATGAATCTAATGACCCTGGCTAAGCAAACATTACCCAGACACTCTCACAGCAGCCTAATTGCTGTATTGTACTAAAGCTAAACTTATAATATATGAATGTAGTTAAGTAGGTCACCAGGATATATACACCAGTAGAGAGCCATTTTAAATAAATATATACTCAGAGTTCCCTACTGGTGTGCTTAATAATGCTTTTCCTACACCAGATGACATTTTTAAAAAGGCACTTTCCCCAGGTTTCACATTCTCATTGCAAACTATATGCAGAGCCTGGTGTGGGCGAGGACAGCTCTCCGTCTATAGACTTTGCACATACAGAGCCTGGTGTGGGCAGGGGCAGCTCTCTGTCTATAGACTTTCCACATACAGAGCCTGGTGTGGGCGGGGGCACCTCTCTTCCTATAGACATTGTACATACAAAGCTTGGTGTGGACGGTGGCAGGTCTCTGTCTATAGACATTGTATATACAGAGCCTGGTGTGAGTGTGGGCATCTCTGTCTATAGACATTGTACATACAGAGCCTGGTGTGGGTGGGGGCATCTCTGTCTACAGACATTTCATATACAGAGTCTGGTGAGGACGGGGGAAGCTCTCTATCTATAGACATTGTACATACAGAGCCTGGTGTGGGTGAGGGCAGCTCTCTGTCTATAGACATTGTATATACAGAGCTTGGTGTGGGTGGGGGCAGCTCTCTATCTATAGACATTGTAAATACAAAGCCTGGTGTGGGTGGGGGCAGCTCTCTGTCTATATACATTGTACATACAGAGCCTAGTGTGGGTGGTGGCAGCTCTCTGTCTATAGACATTGTACATACAGAGCCTGGTGTGGGTGGGGGCAGCTCTCTGTCTATAGACATTGTACATACAGAGCCTGGTGTGGGTGAGGGCATCTCACTGTCTGTAGACATTGTATATACAGAGCCTGGTGTGGGTGGGGGTAGCTCAATGTCTATAGACTTTGTACATACAGAAATAAATTCATATACTTGACCAAAGAAAATTAATTATAAGGCCCTCCAACCATAAGAAACTTCATAGAAAAAGACCAGGAGTAAGGCCAAAATACTGCATAATCAAAACAACTTTATTGAAAACATATATCAGCTCACAGCAAAGATGTTACAAGCAGGACCCCCATCAAGGTACAACACAAAGGTGCATGGAAACCAATAATTATGTCTCCTGGCCAAATAGCCTACCTAAGTATAACATTGCCACATACCCCAACACATATATAAACCAAGTGGTTACCAACAAAGTACAATCAGGGCAATGGATAGGGTCAGAAGATAGCTACCTGCTTGTGGCTGCCTCCCCTAGACGCACGTTTCGCGTTTAGCTTGTTTTTTTTTTTGTACATACAGAGCCTGGTGTGGACGGAGGCAGGTCTCTGTCTATAGACATTTAACATTCAGGGCCTGGTGTGGGCGGGGGCAACGCTCTGTCTATAGACATTGTACATACAGAGCCTGGTGTGGGTGGGGGCATCTCTGTCTACATACATTTCATATACAGAGTCTGGTGAGGACGGGGGAAGCTCTCTATCTATAGACATTGTACATACAGAGCCTGGTGTGGGCAGGGGCAGCTCTCTGTCTATAGACATTGTACATACAGAGCCTGGTGTGGGCGGGGGCAGCTCTCTGTCTATAGACATTGTACATACAGAGCCTGGTGTGGGCGGGGACAGCTCTCTGTCTATAGACATTTTACATACAGAGCCTGGTGTGGGGTGGGGGCATCTTTGTCTACAGACATTTTATATACAGAGCCTGGTGAAGACGGAGGAATCTCTCTGTATATACACATTGTATATATAGAGCCTGGTGTGGGTGGTGGCACCTCTCTGTCTATATACATTGTACATACAGAGCCTGGTGTGGGTGGGGGAAGCCCTCTGTCTATAGACATTGTACATACAGAGCCTGGTGTGGGCGGGGGCAGCTCTCTGTCTATAGACATTGTACATACAGAGCCTGGTGTGGGTGGGGGCAGCTCTCTGTCTATAGACATTTTACATTCAGTGCCTGGTGTGGGTGGGGGCAGCTCTCTGTCTATAGACAATGTAAATACAGAGCCTGGTGTGGGTGGGGGCAGCTCTCTGTCTATAGACATTATATATACAGAGCTTGGTGTGGGTGGGGGCAGCTCTCTGTCTATAGACATTATATATACAGAGCTTGGTGTGGGTGGGGGCATCTCTCCCAGCTCTGCTTTGTCTCCATAACTAAATGCTTTGATTGTGTGAGAATGACTTCAGCCAGTAATCTATGTGATACATCATTGGATTCAGGGTCTCTTTGCCAACATTAAATTGCTGTCAGATGAGATAACAAAAACCTGCTGACAGATTCCCTTTAAGAATGGTATTTCAGCCAGTGCACATTTTAGTATCTAGCAAGGAAACTTTAAAAAACTGTTATGCAGTCATTGTTATAAGGATTTACAAAGTAAGTACACCAGCCTCATCAGTATAACTCATCTACTTAATAATACATGCAGTTTGTCTGCTTTAAATAATCTTTTAACAATGCGCCTAGGACAGGGATCCATTTTATTCTTCTGCATAAATCTCATCAAACCTTTCCTGTTCTTGTATGAATAACCTAATAAAGGCTTCTCTTATCTGGTGTAAATTAAACACAGGCTTCTGACAGCCAATAATAAAAGCATGGCTGCCTGCAGTGTGTGACTTGATGGATGGATCTCAACAATCCTCCTTTACTGTCATGAAGACATTATAAAGTGCAAAAAGCTTCTCAGTCTCTGTTTGATAGATGTCTATATGAAGCACAAGTCTGGACGATCATCATATTAGGTGTTGGGACGACGACGGACGGAATATGATCACACTCGTCGCCCTGAACCCATCTTTACTTCCAAAAATGTAAAGGAATTAGGACATTTCAATCTTGTTAAATTCTCAGTGGAGGTTGGAGACAGACATCGGCTACTTTCTCCTTCGTTATTTATTCTCATGCTTTGATGTTCCGGTAGCAAAAACAAGAAGATAAAAAAGAATGAAAAATAAATTACATTTTGTAAATATGATAAAGAAGGTGAAAGTGGCTTCACTCACTGTGAGGATGACAGATACATCATTTCATCAGTCGGGTATGTTTTGTATGAAGTAGAACTGTGGATTTGATACAAAGTGATATAGCGGTATGTTAGTAGTATCATTTTATGATGTTTGGGGGGTCCAACTTATGGGACCGCCACCAACAATAAATCATAGCGTGATAGAATGGTAGAGTTAGAAGGGACCTCCTGGGACAGTTGTGTGAAGGGACCTCCTAGGTCATTGTGTGAAGGACCTCCTGGGTCATTGTGTGAAGGGACCTCCTGGGACATTGTGTGAAGGGACCTCCTGGGTCATTCGTGTGAAGGGACCACATGGGTCATTGGGTGAAGGGACCTCCTGGGATCATTGTGTGAAGGGACCTCCTGGTCATGTGTGAAGGGACCTCCTGGGTGATGTGTGAAGGACCTCACTGGGTCATTGTGTGAAGGGACCTCCTGGGTCATTGTGTAAGGACCTCCTAGGTCATTGTGTGAAGGACCTCCTGGGTCATTGTGTTAAGGGACCTCCGGGTCATCAGGAAGCCCACCCACTTTCATGTTAAGGACTCCTCACAAGGCCATCCCACTGTGATCGTGTGAAGGGACCACATGGGTCATTGTGTGAAGAGACCTCCTGGGTCATCGTGTTAAGAGACCTCCTGGGTCATCTTGTTAAGAGACCTCCTGGGTCATTGTGTTAAGGGACCTCCCGGGTCATTGTGTGAAGGGACCTCCTGGATCAGCGTGTGAAGGAATCTCCTGGGTCATCATGTGAGGGAACCTCCTGGATCATTATGTGAAGGGATCTCCTGGGTCATTGTGTGAAGGGACCTCCTGGGTCATTGTGTTAAGGGACCTCCCGTGTCTCAAAGCCCCACCCACTTCATGACTCAATCCACTCCACAAGGCCATGCCCACTTTGCAGCCTGCATCTCCACATATCTCTGTCTCCCCCACATAGCCCCACCCCGTGACTATGTAAAGAGGCAGAGCTATGAAAGGGGTGGTGCTATTGGAAGGGGTAGGGCTATGTGTATGGGGTGGAGCTATGAAGGGACAGGGCTTCTGGGAGGGCAGGACTATGATACATTCACACACATACATATATTACCATATATGGACTATATTGAATATATGGCCATATTATCCCATATGAGCATTATGACCATATATGGGCATTACAGCCGGGCAATGTTGCTCTACAGCTAGTACTATATAACAACGATCATTTTTGTAAGTATCATGCTGATATGTAATAAAGGTTTGTAAAGAAGAATTAAGTCCCCAGTACTCTTTTATCTCCTCTCACTATACCCAGCGCTCCATTAGATCGCATTACAATTTCTTCCTTGCTTCCTATCCCTCCCTGAGGATTTGTGGCAGAAGCAGCAACGGGGATTGGAGATTTACCCATAGTGGACCGGCAAGGAAGGACGTCACCTCCGGCCATGTGACTTCCGGGAACCATCATTCCATGGGATCAGCGGTCCCCTGGCGTCACTCATCCTCCAGGTTCTCTCCTGTGTTGTGCAGAGGTCCCCAACCTGGTAAGGTTAGTGGGAATTGCTACTAATTACATGCCCCAGTGGACCACCAAGCATAACCTAGGAGCACCCAGTCTGGCTTAATTTTATATTCATATGAAGTGTGTACAGGCTCGTATATACAACTCATTATCGCATGTTTCAATATAACAATGATCATTTTTATGCAAATAAATACCAATTTCCCATCTGCTCTGACATTTGCTTTCATGGTGAGGTACAGCCTTGTTAGGGAGCCGATACATTACGACAATATGTGACCACCTTCTAAACGAATTTGTGTCACTAAATACCGGTGGACTGTGGATTCTTGGCTCCGGTTGGCGTCACCATAGAGGTGTCACTAGTTGGCCGCCTGCTCAATTTTATTACGACCTTATCGAATTTTCATCTATCTTTTTAGTACGTTTTGTCAGTCTAAATGCATTTGTTTATAGCTAAAACTCAGCACATAGGGAAATTTGTCACCTTGCGTTTACCTATAAGAGAAATGAGAAGTGGTTCTGGTTCCAGGACTGTGTTTGTTATCTTCAAAATTGAATATAGAAACAGAAACAAACGTTGCGAACACTATTCTCCTGGTAACACGATCTCTGGAATACTCGCCGTGCTGAAGCATCGCCTGAATACTTTATTAGCTAAAGTAAAGATTTTCGTAAATGTTTTTGCATGTAACAATAAGATCTGTAGGAAGCGGAAAAAAGAAATAATCATTTTTGGACGGCGGCAAAAGATGAAGAATATTGGAACTTGAATGGACTCAACACTCTTAATACCAATGATTGAATGGTAACGCTCAAGCCCAAGTGGCGCTCCTGACTGATCGCTGTGAGCTCGTACTGTTGGGAATTCAGCTCCAGCGTCAGGTTGATTGCTCCCGATGCCTCGTCGCTGCTGCTTTTCAAGCTGACGTGTATTATAGGCGATAGATCAGCTTCATGGATTGAAAAACCAGAGATACAGAACATCAAGGAGGTAATGACCAACCCGATACCAGTGCAGTGGTCTTCAGACTCTGGGGTCACCAAGCTAATGAGTCAGGGAAATAAAAGGGAGTAAGTCCTCAGGCACTTTATGTGCATCTGCTATGTTTGTTCAGATTCCTGGACATGGTTGTGCATAAAGTAGAGTAATAGTTTAGCAAATCAAATATTCAGTTTGATGTCTAAATGCCCTCAACAAGACAAAGCGGTGTCCATGTCCCCTCTGCATCTGTATGAGCCTACTTTTACATTTTACACTAGTCCCACCTTTGCTGCAATGGTGCTTGCACACACTCAGACTATCATCTGCATTAATCCGTGCCTCCCACTCCCAGCTCCAAGACTTCTCCTGAGCTGCACCAATTCTCTGGAATACCCTACCCCAAGATATTAGGACTATCCAAAACTTACATAGTTTCAGGCGCTCCCTAAAAACACATATTTTCAGAGCGATCTATCATTCTCCCTGATCGAAGTCATTTAGACTTAGGTCCCGTTACACTTGGCGACGTTCCAGTGATCCCGACAAAGATACGACCTGTTAAAGATCGCTGGAACGTCGCAATGTGGTCACTGGTGAGATGTCAAACAGTCAGATCTACTCAACAATGCAGCAACGATACGGCCCCCGTATAATGACCTCGGCGGTTGTGGACGCTGTCACACAGCAGCTAGTCTGACGACTCAGACCTACTTGGCTGAGTTCTGAGTTGCCAACGAGGTCATTGTTAAGGCGTCAAACACACCGATGCATGCTGGCCAGCGGGAACCTTGACGATCAAAGAATGGTCCAGGCCATTCAGTCAGGATCAGCGATGTCACAGCGGGGGCCCGGTCGCTGCTACATGTCAAACATAGCGAGTTCACATGGCGAGGTCACTGTTGCATCACAAAACTGTGACGAAACAGCAATCTCGCTAGGTGTGACGGGGGCTTTAGCCTATTCACTCCACCAGACTCAAAAGAATGGTTGATGATGGCTTATGCAACCCTTATCTATTCCCCATTCCCTCAAGTTGACTATACCATCATTGTAAATAAGCCCACCTAGTGTCACCCCCCCTCATTGTAGATTGTAAGCTCTTATGAGCAGGGCCGTCATTATTTTACTTTAATTATTGTATTTTTTAGAACTGTTACTTATGACTGTATATGAACCTCTGAATTGTAAAGCGCTGTTGACTATGTTGGCGCTATACAATTAAAGAGTGTTATTATTATTATTATTCATCTTCCAACGTTCTCCAGCAAAATTGCCCTGGAGGTGGCAAATTTGCAGATTTAGGTCTCACTCCTCAGTGAGCAGAGTTTCCAACCTACACATGTACCGCCATTGATGACATTTTACTGGACACAAACGAAGGTCCATCTGAGCATGCGCCACCTCCAGTGCCTCTTTGTTAGAGAGTGCTGGGAAATGAATGTGCACAAGTGCTGCCTGCGGCAAGGTGACGCTAGCGCAGAAATTGAAAGGAGAAGGCTCATACAAATGCAGAAGGGCTATGGCGGAACCAAAGACACTACCAACTGTCCTGCCAATGCACAAGAGGCTATGGCACAAAAAGTGAAAAAACAAGAACCAGGCTACAGATTTTTTGACTACAGGTTTCCATTAAATCAGAATAAAAGCACCAAGATGGTCAAAACTTTAACAGGTTAAATCGTGACGACAGGTTCTCTTAACATCCCGCCAAAGAGGTTGGTGCTGAAAAGACACTGATTGGGAGTCAGAGCCCCACCAATCTGAAACTGATGACCTATGCTAAGGATAGGTCATCAATAGAAAGTCCAATTAAACTATAGAGCACTACTTCAGAAGGGAGATACAATAATATAGCTCATCATTGCAGCTTTCAGTTTAGAGTAAGTGTACTTTCTATGCACTGAGTCTACAAGGATTAGTCTACTGACTTGACATCTGTATTTCAAGAAGTGCTGACATATCCAGAAAAAATGCTTGAGCCCAATATGTCAGTATAACATATGGTTCTTCAGCTTTGTGATCTTCAGAGACCTGGCAAAGTTGTTCCCGTAGAGAGCGCTCTTCACAGACATCATCCTGTAGCTGACAGAAGTGCTGTACGTGTGTGGGGTGGTGAAGATGGCAGTCCCATGGAGGTTATTGTGCTCATTTGAATGTTATTGTGCATTTTTGCTATATCTGATTGTGAGAGCGGCCCCTGGGAGTAGACTATGTTTTACTTACATGCTTACTATGGAAATTTTGCTTTTTGATATAGAAAAAGGTAGTGGCACATACGAGTTGAGCTAGGACAACATATAGGACTATAACTAGGATCCATGGTGTCACGCTTCCAGGGAAGGCGCCCTAGAGTGGACCCACTGGGCCGTGGTACCGATCTCCCCTGGGTGAGCTGGTCCTAGTTTAACCAACCCCTATACAGGGATTATCAGGGGCAAGCCCAGAGGGTCTAAATACCACAGCTGCTAGTACCAGGGGGGAGGCTCGTAAGGTTAGCCGATGCTATGGCACAGCTAAGGATTCCGGGATTACAGGGTACAAAGCTAGGAGAGCAGGAATGGTGCTACTGGGGAGGAACACAGCAAGGGTTCCAGGAAACAATGTACAAGGCTGGAAGAACAAGAATGGCTCTTACGGAGGAGAGTACAAGGAAGGCCTGACCAACAGTCAGCAAGGCAGAAGCAAACTGACTTAATAATCAGGCACCACCCATCAGAGGAGGTGGCCTGATATACCAGAGGAAGAGCAGCTATTGGTCAAGGGGAGTGTCAGGTTGGACCATGCCGGCCCCTAGAGTCAGAGGGGAGGAGCGCACTTAGTGCGCCACTGATTGGTGCCCATGTGTGAGCCCAGTGGTCAGCTGACAGGAAGGGAACTCGGCGACACAGTACGCCTGGATGCTGGATGCCCGGTCGGCAGAGGGGCAGAGGATGCCGACCCAGGAGAGGTGAGCTGGGGAGCGGTGCCAGGGGACCTAACACATAGGTGATATATGTCGAAGTTGCCCCAAGGTGTGGTTTAGGGAGGTGCTTTAGTCAATATTTTTGGAATTAATAAACACTTAATTGGGTTAAAAGCTCGAGAGGAGTGAATTTATTTCCAACCAAATCAAAAATATTAGAATCTGAGAGTCCTCAGTGGGTTGATAAATTTAATGGCGAACTGAAAAGATGGTAAGAAATAGCAGCTTTCCAGACTCTTCTTCAGGCTCATTATGACTCAAATTCTGAACACACACATTTATACACAAATTTGAAGTACATAGCACCAGTGACGTGATATCAGATTCGCCTTCTTGCAATTCAATTAGGTTTCTGGCAAATCTGAACATTTTAAGATTTGATAAATCAAATTCGTCTAGCAAAATGGTAGTAATTATGCTGGATTCTTCTGAGTGCTTGAAAGGGGTTAAAAAAAACACATTGCACTACTTTGTCCTAGGCCATTAATTGATATTTCACCACCACAGTGGATCCCTGAGTGAGCCTTAGTTTGAGAAAAACCGAGACCATAGTGCCAGAAGAACTGAGATCTTAGTGCGAGAGAAATCATGGAAAAGCATTTGAAGGTGCTCTTAACATTATGGATATATTTTTTTCTTTTACAACTAGTACCAGTTACCGTATATACTCAAGTATAAACCGAGTTTTTCAGCACAATTTTTGTGCTGCAAAGTGCCCCCCACGGCTTATACTCAAGTCAGTGTACAGGCTGAGATGGGGGGGGCGGTTATCGGGCGCTGAAGGAGGTGGGGGGTGGCTGCAGTAGGAGCAAAGAGGTCACGTGACCCTGCTCATTAGTGCAATGCAATATGCACAGCATGCCCCTATCCATCATCGGCAGGGAAAGCGATGCTTATTACATTGCACTATGTACACTCACCCCCTACCATCAGTATATGCCCCCATGCTGCCACACACCATAAAATAATAAACCATTGATCATTCTCACTCTCTGTTGCTATGTCACCGCTGTGTCCTCCAATCTTCTTGTCTTTCTGCTTTTGCCGGTGTCATGTGACCGGCATAGCAGGGATGATGTCATTGCTGCTACGCAGGGATATGATATATCCCTGAGGAAGGCACTAGGACAGTGCCAAAACACGTAGGAAAAGGAATAAATGGATGATTGATGCAACCTACATATGGTTTCCGGATCGTTTTCTTGGGATTTCAGCAGCGCGGACACTGATACACCATTTCCCCTGAAGTAACTTCTGGATGGTTCCCACGTGCATGTGGAAGGTGAAAGTCCTGCAGCAGCTGCATTTAATGCTAAATGCTTTTACACCAGTTGTGGGTCTCACAACTGTGCTAGGTGAGTGAATTCATACCCACCACATACATTAGTGTCACTAGTGATAGGGCACTATTGCGCCTCTTGTTCCCCCCCCTATTTTTTACTTTGATACCGGCAAAAGCAGGAAGACCAGAGTACCGGAGGACGCAGTGGTGACATAGCGACGGAGGGTGAGAATGATCAATATTTTATTATTTTATAGTGCGTGGCAGCATGGGGGTATATACTGCCATGATGAGGAGGTATGTTTATCAGTGATGGGGGTATATACCAGAGATGGGGGTAGATACCAGTGATGGGGGGTATATACCAGTGACAGGGATTTATATACCTGTGATGGGGGCTTATATACCAGTGATGGGGCTATATACCAGTATTACCAGGATGGGGGCCATATACCAGTGATGGAGGTGCTATTCCAGTGATGGGGGGGGCTATATACCAGTGATGGAGGTGTTATTCCAGTGATGGGGGCTATATACCAGTGATGGGGGCTATATACCAGGCTAGGAGTCTATTTACCAGTGATGGGGGAATATGTATAGTGAGGGGGGTATATACCAGGATGAGGGGCTATTTACCATGATGGGGGTGCTATATACCAAGGATGAGGGGTTATATACCAGGATGGGGGTCTGCTGCATTTCCCACCCTAGGCTTATACTCGAGTCAATAGGTTTCCCCAGTTCTAGGGGTAAAATTAGGGTCCTTGGCTTATACTCGAATATATACAGGTACCTTTCCAAAGCTCGTGTGTCTTGCAGCTCTTCTCCACTGAAGGTAATGGAATTAAAGACAAACTGTCAGGACAATTTTGCACCGAAGTGATCGTGTTCCCCAAATCCTCTCCATGTGTGTCTTCTAGATGTCCACACCCCTGGGACTTAAATGTCTAGACTAATAGAGAGGGAAGAGGGGGTCCATATTTTAGGAATGGACATGCACAGGAACAAAAGAAAAACATCTTCGAATTCAGGGGAACATCAGCGTTTGCACCAAGTAAAATAATTACATTTTTAAGATAAGTGACATGTCCCCTTTAAACATGATTATAAAAACAGAAACATTTAACAATTGCTTTTGTATTTTTGCAATATACCGTAGATTCATTTACTTCTTGACAACAGATATCTATGTGCAGATTTTAGGACAACCCATCATTATGTTGCTGGTGCTTCACAATAACTCATCGTCCAATGATGTACAATGTGTCTTTCTCTAGGCTGGATACCATAGTGGTGGATTCTAGAATCTCTGAATCTGTAAACAATCCAATGTTGTGAAACCAAAGGTCCGTAGCAAGAAATTGAGCAAAGATGTGAATTTGTGCTGAGTTTTCTGGATGAAGAGATAGTGAGATTCTTTCATTTTGACAATGTGTTTCATTAGCAACAAGCGTTAGACAGAAAACTATTTCTATTTCACAAAACAGCAGACAAACGGTGACAGAAATATGGATATAAAGTCTCACCACTAAAAACCCTGAAAATTATCTGATACAAGTGTTGGAGTTCTAGAACTTTATTTTGTTTCAATTTTTGGGAGAGAAAAAAGAGATTGGGATTTGTCTGTTCTCAATAATTTTTTATTACTATATGTCATGATTCCTCCTCACAACACACCTATGATGCTATAGAGAATATGCTGTGACTGGTACCTGAGTGTGCTGGGCTGTCATGCTGATTGAGTCCACTTTGGTTCTGGAAAGTGCTGGGTTGCTCAGGTATCCCATCTTTCCAGTGATTGCTCTGATACTTTACTGAGCAGCCTCTCCCAGAATCCTGCCAGTCGTACATTCTATGTGAGAGGTGCTGTTGGCCTACATACTTATTTCTGTCTAATACTGTCCGTTCGAATAAACACTGGAGGGATAAAAGAGCACAAAAAGGATATTATCTGGTATAAAATCTAATCTAGTTAAGATTAGATTTACTTATTTTGTATGGTTGTGAAAGTCACAACCACTAAGCTGGAGTACAACAGCTGTAGAAGACCCACGTGTAACATAGTAGAACCAATAGATATAAAATGGGGTATAATCCTGCACTGCTGAGGTTAAAGAGATGACATACCCGTAACCTCTGAATTGCAGGACTAGTTCCCTTTTCATATCTATTAGTTGTGCTAGTTCTGATCTTTGTTTGCTGTGTCCAGACTGTTGCCTGACTACCCTTCTCTTTGATTCATGTACTTGATGTTATCTCCTAGTATTTCAACCCTAGACCAATACCTGACTACATCTCAGTTGACTCCCTTCAGTCACCACATCACTTCCTAGAAACCTGACCCCTGATCATTACCTGACTACATCTCAGTTGACTCCCTTCAGTCACCACATCACTTCCTAGAAACCTGACCCCTGATCATTACCTGACTACATCTCAGTTGACTCTTTTTATTCACTATGAACCTTCCAGGAAACCAGAACCTGGACCATTACCTGACTACACCTCTGCAAACCCCTTGCATCCACTGCGAGACCTCCTGTTACCCGACCTCATATTTCCTGACTACTCTGCCTCCTGGAATATCTGTAATTAGTGACTAGTGTTACACGAATCGTGTGTATCTAAACACTGACAAACTAAAGAGCTTGTGGCCTTGTAAAGGGATAATAAAGGTTTGGATACTGCCTATTAAACCCATTCTCAAGGTTAAACCCGTTACCCAAGCGATTCATTAGACCACTACAATTACTGTCCTAAACTAAAGAGCTTTTCTTTGCCGCCATATTTTTCCTCAAAATGGATATTTCAAATGCAAAATGTAAACCAAAATATCCATAAATGTCTCATAAGTCATCTGGGACAGTGATGTACAGAAGACTGAAGATGAGCGATGTTCGACTCGAATAGTTCGCCAATCTCAAATTCGAGTTGATTTTGGCCCTGTATGAGTCATTCGCCGAATTCGAACAATTTGGTTCCAATTCGGCGAATTTCGAACATGTTCGATTTTGGTTCGAAAATGCGGCAGATGCGGTCAGAAAACCGCACTGCCACATTTTGAGCCAAAATAAACATTACCTAAATGAAAGAAAGTGTTAAAAATAAAAAAATAATCTATGCTCACCTGTCCGCGGTCCACCGAAGCCTCCGGCAAGGTCCTGTGGCTTCTAGGACCTGTGGGGACGTCATGTTCTCGCGGGAACTCCAGTCACATGACCGGAGTTCCACGAGAACATGACGTCACCACAGGTCCTAGAAGCACAGGATCTTGCCGGAAAGCGTAAAATAGATATTTTTATGATTCGGACCCTTTCTTTAAGTAAAAGAAAGTGTCCGAATCATAAAAATATCTATTTTACGCTTTCCGGCAAGGTCCTGTGCTTCTAGGACCTGTGGTGACATCATGTTTCTCGCGGAACTCCGGTCATGTGACCAGAGTTCCCGCGAGAACATGACGTCCCCACTGGTCCTAGAAGCCACAGGACCTTCCCAGAGGCTTTGCTGGACCGCGGACAGGTGAGCATTGATTATTTTTTTATTTTTAACACTTTCTTTCACTTTGTTTCACTTCCACAATGTATGTATATACATTGTGGAAGTGAAAAAGCCCCACAAGCCCGGTTGGTTCGTTTTCCGGGGTGTTCGACGGTGTTCGTTGAGCATTCGACGAACATTCGTCGAACACCCCGTCGATTCGACGAATCGAATCGAATTCGAACACCGGGGTGGTGGCTCATCTCTACAGAAGACCTCAATTATCCTGCAGAAACATGACATTGATGGATCCATATTGTGTGGAGATGCCATAAATGTCTTTATTGAGTAAGTTAAGCCCTGGATACATTAGATACCTGATTGATAAGTGTAAGATATGCAGACAATTATTAGTATTGTCTAATTTGACAACTAAATACAGTTTACTTCCTATTATCAGCTCTTGTGATTGGACCCATGCAGGTTGTGTCCTTCCCTGGCACCATTCCTATAAGTAGTTATTACTTAGTGTCTCCGCCCATGCATGTGACTGATCACCTGACAGCGGGTTCTGTGTTCGGCGACTTCCATGCATCAGTCGCGGGTTTGCGTCGGGTGCAGATGTTGGTGCCACCACCTGTGGAAGTGTGTGAGGCGCCACTACCACTAGGGGGTGCCATAATTGCACACCCATCACTTGTGTTGCTTCCGGCAGTGCATTGATTTTTGGAATATGTGGACATCCAGATGGAAGTTGATGATGAATGCCACAAAGTACATATATAATAGATATTGTATTTAGTTCTGATCAGCCCTTGGAAACTCAACACAAGAAGAATCTATGGATGATACCATTTGGTTTTGATAACAGTAACAAGATCTATACACATATAACCACCTTTATGTTTTTCCAAAATTCCATACTGGGCATTATCTTGACATGCTTGCAAAACCATCAACCACATTCCACATGTATCACAACCACTGGGTGGCCACATAAGGAGAAAAATAAACATCTCCTGACAAACTTCATACATAGATGATGGATCCTTGACTAATTCCGGCAACTCTCTATCTTCAAGAAGGTATCTACCTATGGGTTTGCAGCAGCCAGTTACATGCTTTTATAGTGGTTGTGTCTCACACTACCATACAAGGTGAGCAGTTTACCTTACTCTCTATAATCTTAGAATGTCATTGGATAAGACTCTAATTCTTTAGGTGAAGGGGTCAAGTAGCATTCATTTTATTACTATCTGCTGGTAGGGATTGATCAATTCTTGAAGATAGAGGCAAGGAAAGGGTTCAATTGCGCTGCCAATATAAGTCAGAGATCCATCATCAATGTACGAAGCTTTATTAGGTCTACACGTTTCAAAGCTAACCGCTTCTTCAACAAGTTAGGCCTGATGCGGTTATCTTTGAAATAGGTTGACCTAGTAAAACTTCATACATAGATGATGGATCCTTGACTAATTCCGGCAGAGCAACAGAATCCTTTTCTTGCCTCTATCTTCAAGAAGGTATCTACCTTTGGGTTTGCAGCAGTCAGTTACATGCTTTTATAGTGGTTGTGTCTCACACAACCATGCAAGGTGAGTGGTTTCCCTTACTCTCAATACTCTCAGATTATAATTGGATAAGACCCTATTTCTTTAGGTGAAGTGGTCAAGTGGCGTTACTTTTATTATGATCTGCTGGTATGGCTTGATCAATTCTTGAAGATAGAGGCAAGCAAAGGGTTCTATTGCGTTGCCGGAAAAAGTCAGGGATCTATCATCTATATACAAAGTATTATTAGATTAACATGTTTCAAAGCTAACTGCTTCTTCATCAGTACAGACCTGTCCTTATGAAGAAGCAGTTTGCTTCGAAACGCGTTGACCTACTAAAACTTCGTACATAGATGATGGATCCTTGACTAATTCCATCAGTGCAATAGAAGCCCTATCTTCTACAATGTATCTACCTTCGGGTCTTCAGCAGCCAGTTACATGCAAGGTGAGTGGTTTCCCTTACTATCAATACTCTCAGATTGTCATTTGATAAGACCGTAATTCTTTAGGTGAAGTTGTCAAGTACCGTTACTTTTATTACTATCTGCTGGTAAGGCTTCATCAATTCTTG
The DNA here is from genome assembly GCA_033576535.1 of Allobates femoralis. NCBI lineage: Eukaryota > Metazoa > Chordata > Amphibia > Anura > Aromobatidae > Allobates > Allobates femoralis. The sequence continues at coordinate 18,005,316 of JARQOC010000011.1, forward strand.
AAGACAGAGGCAAGAAAAGGGTTCTATTGTGTTGCCAGAATAAGTAAGGGATCCATCATCTATGTACAAAGGTTTAATACGTCAACACGCTTCAAAGCTACCTGCTTCTTCATCAGTACAGACTTGTCCTGATGAAGAAGCAGTTTGCTTTGAAACGCGTTGACCTACTAAAACTTTGTACATAGATGATGGATCCTTGACTAATTCCGTCAGTGCAATAGAAGCCCTATCTTCTAGAATGCATGTACCTTGGGTCTTCAGCAGCCAGTTACATGCTTTTATAGTGGTTGTGTCTAACACAACCATGCAAGGTGAGCAGTTTACCTTACTCTTATGGCCACTTTACACGTCCCAACATCGTTCCGATGTTGAATACAACGGTGCGGGAGCGCGCCTTTTTTGGGCAGAATTCCAAGATTGCATAGGAGATGTTACACAGCGCGATATCGGCACACAACGCCACTGCGATGTCTACGCCCCCTTGTACGGGCGACCCAGGAACGACCATTTAACATGGGCGAGAATAGGGGAAGTTGTACTACAAGTCGTTGTTGGGCTTTCACACAGCACGATCCTGCCACATTGTCCATCCGATATCGGGCCGTTGGAGAGCCTGCTCATTTCTTCCCCGATATAGTTTTTGCATCGTTCTTGCATCGCATTGCACATTTACACCATGCAACGCACGAACGATATCGGGGCCAACGCTCGAACCACGTGACTTTTTATCGGAGTTGGACGCCGATATCGGGACATGTAAAGTGGCCATTACTGTTCTCAGATTGTCATTGGATAAGACCCTACTTCCATTCCTTTTCTATGCCATCTTCCACTGATCGGTGATCGGTTTTGTTTTAATTGGTGTAGCTCGATCGGCAAATTCCTTAGACAGGGAGCACTGGGAAATGAAGTTGCATGAACGTAACATCACAAATTGAAGTTTACTAGTTAAAACGACTATGGAAAAAGTGCTGAAAAGTTATCTTTAGGTTCTCTGACCTTAATGCACTTCCTATATTGTACAAAATACTCCATGTTGTCAAACTTTAGTCTGAAAAGCCTCTTCACATTTTGAGCGATGGACACATAATAGTGTAATCCCCTTCAAAACATAACAATGAAATCCATCCGTAATTGCTTGACTAAGAAGAATTCTGTTTAAGGTCACTATCCCATTAAGTTTTTAAGCCGGCAATTAATTTACATCCTTATTATTTGTCCCTGGCCGGCCCACAATGCTTTGCTACATACTTCTAGAGTCGAAATAGAGTGAACGCAATCTTTTATCAAGGACAAAAAGCCGACACATGAAATAGCACATCGGTTTTTCTTTCCTTCCATTTTCAAGGCCAATTGACATACCGCTATTCCATAATTGCCGACGTATCTTCTAACTTTTAAAATGAAGAACTTCTGAATGTGTTTTTTTGCATTAATCAAAGTGCTTTTAAAAAAGGCACATAAAAAATGCAACATTAAATATTTCTATTAACATCATTTACTGGAGCATAAAATACATACGGAGGAATCGGGTTTATTCATTTATTTAAGTTTTATTACGGTGATGGAACATATTACTGGTTCTGTTTAGAACATATTTGTTTTTGCTTGTTTCAACTTTTACTTAAAGTGTAAATGTCATTTCATTGAAAGAAAATAACTCAATACTGTACTGGACATTAATGATGGGTCCCATAGAAGCTAAAATAATGTTTTTTTTGTGCCATATGACTTATTTTCTCACATTTTTCTGTGCTTTTTTAAAAACTGCATTTTATGACTGTAAGGGCAGCTCAAAAAAGTGACAGCAGAGAAGGGGTTAACAGAGATCGTGACTGGGCTGTGTAGAGCCAGATGACAGATCAGAAGCTTGTGCCAAGTGAAGAAGAGCTTGCAGTGATCCTGACATTCTGACATTGCTCAGCACCGTGTTGTAATCTGATACATTGTTTCTTCACCAGCTGCAGTCAGCAGTGTAGGCCGCACCCCCTTTCCCTTATATGGTTATGAGGCTGTATTCAGCGTGAAGACAGATCTGACTGATAATGAACATATGTCTGCTTCACACACAGTGCAGTGGGGACACCTTTGTGGAAGGTTTATCAATGGATTTCCACCAGAATTCTCCTATATGGCATATTTGAAAGTTTATTATTATCACTTGCTCTATATTGTTATTGAATAAAAATTTAAATGGCGTTTATGCTTTAACTTGTTTGTTTTTTGTCTGGACCCATACTAATCCCAAAATTAAAATGTACATAGCACTGATTTAATGCTGCAGACCCCTTACCCTTTACTGACCCCTACGGTAGTTTTGTTTTTTTGTTTTCGTTTTTTCCCTACTTCCAAAAGCCATAACTTGTTTATTTTGATCAATATAGACATATGAGATCTTGACGAGTTGTGCTTGTGAAAGACACCTTTCATTTTACCATATAGTGTGCTGGTAAATTGGAACAAAATTCCAAGTGCGGTGAAATTGCAAAAAAACAGAACAAAAAAAAAACCCAATTCCACAATGGTTTTGGGGTTTTCTTATTTACCATGTTCACTATATGGTAGATACCAAACATGTATCATTTCTCTTTATTTAAATGGTGAAAAAAATTCAGAGATTAAAAAATATATGGCTTTTGTCGCTATTTTTTTGAACATTTTTATCTTTCAGAATGGGGCTTATTTTTTGCTCCCTGAACTGATGTTGTTACTGATAACATTTTTCCGTAGGTATAATGTTTTAATCACCTCCTATTGTATTTTGTTGCAATGTTGTAGTAGCCAAAAAAAAAACATACATATGGTGTTTTTCATTTTTATTGGTTACACTGTTCATAAATCAGATTCATAAATCAGATGAATTAATTTTATATCTTAATAGATCGGACATTTCTGAATGCAGTCATCTGCGTCTTTTTGTATTATTTTTTTATTTTATTTTCAATGGGACAAAAGGGGGGTGATTTGATCTTTTTTTTTCTTGAAAAATCTGCACCCATTTTGCCTGAACAGTTCTTCTCTATTGGTCACATAGGTGTAGCGCAACCGGTTATGGATTTAGCTTTTGCAACTGGATTCTGGTGTTAGATTTTTGGTAAAGACCTATCTACCAAAAAAGTGAAATGCCAATATTATAAATTACTTTTAAGTGGGGGCAAGTGTCAAGTTACCAAATCTGCATCATTTCCCAAGAGCTACAAGTAAGATCTTCTTGGGTCACCTCTTGTCCTCTTTTGATATACAACACCGGAAAAGTCTTCCATTCCCTACAGAGGCTGAATATTCTAAACAAACAGACTCTTGCTTGAGTTGAGTAATTTGAGTAATTCCATCGCCCCCTCCCTCTTCATTTTTTTTGAGAAAAATCCTCAAGAATATAGAATATTTGACAATAACGGAACAGAGAAATGTAACTGAATCTGCTAATTGGTTCAGATTATAATTCGAATTAATGACTTGGCTTCATTCTGTAAAATGAATTATGAAATTATTGTAATTTCCAAGTAAGCAGTAAAGGGAAAGAAAAGAATGTTAAGCAGTTGGCAGTCTGACCAGCTTGTTAAGCCTGACATTTAAAATATTTTCATTTGGGTAATGGCATTTTCATGACAGGCCAGTGGTATGGATGATTGTTTAATAATCTGTGCGTGGCATATACAAGTTTTACCATTGCACTGTTCAATTATCTTACTGAGCCTTATTTCTATCAAGCAAAAGAAAGGTTTTTTGGAAAATAATTTAGTAAAATTATTATTGGTTCAAATCCAAAACTATTTCTTAATTGTAGGGTAGTCTTAAAAATCTTTATTTGTTACCCTCCATTCTGGGACCGAAAAGTAACAATGCATTTTTCGGATATAGTCACTAGTGATGAGCGAGCTCAACCATGTTCAGGTGCTTGGTACTCGAAATGAGTAGTTGGATGCTTGGACAGGCTCAACTCATGTACTGAGTATAATTAAAGTCAATGGGAAGATCTTCCAGAAAAATACTCAAGTTTTCCATTGACTTTCATTATACTCGGTACACGATTTGAGCCTGTCCAAGTGTCCGACCTGCTCATTTGGAGTACCGAGCACCAGAGGATGGTAGTGCTCGCTCACCGCTAATAGTCACTCCTGGTGTTCTCCTTTCATCTCTCGTTGCCTCCTCCATCCAAGAAGGCCACCCCAGTGGCTTAGGGAGGGCAGAGGTAAGTCTAAACTATGCCTTCCATACCGGTGCTGTCACATTGCACAGGAAAGGAAGGAAAGATATGAATTAAAAAGGTTGTACAGTCTAAAATGATACTTCTGCAGTCACTCAATGTGAAGGCAGACTTATAATCCTCCCAGTGCATGCACTGTGTGATGCAAGAATTCACTGATTTTCAGCCAGGAATGGACCACAATTATGCGATATGCATGTCCTCAGCCATAACCCGGCTAGTGGTCATGGCCTCACTCAATAGAAGTGTATGAAGCAAGGCCATGCCCACTAGATGGCTGTGTCTACTAATCAATCTACTCCATACACTTGTGTTGAGCGAAACTGGGCCCACTTGATGTCCTTGTTGGGCACACCTACTCCATATACTTGTACCAAGCAAAGCTGAGCCCACTAGTTGGGTTCTGGCCGGAAACATGTAGATTGCATAACTGTAGTCTGTTCCCGACTTGGAAACTGAGATTCCTCGCATCACAAAGTGCATGCACTGGGAGGATTTATAAGTCTGCAGTCACACTGATTGACTGCAGAATTACCATTTTAAAAAGGACAACCCCTTTAAGCCTAGACTTACTACTACCCTCCCCTTGATGCTGTAAAAGCCATCTTGGAAGCAGAAGGAATGAAACACCAACTTCAGAAATGGCGAAAGTGGGGGCCAGAGGGAGGGGACCAGTTAGGGCCACTGTGCATGTAAAATATATAAGCACTTTTTATTCCCAAGAAGGAAGATCACTTAAATCTTAAATAATGACCTAACGGTGATTATTAAATACATTTTGCTAAAATACTTGACTTTAAATAAATTAACAAGTAAAGAAAAACCAGAACCTATTCCATAAAACAATATAGTTTTGTTTTATATCTTTTATGTTATGTTGGCAAAAAACTACTTTTATTTCTTAAATATTGCATGTTATATATCTTATATTTGGCAGAAAATACCAATTTTGGATATTTATGTTTGTAACTCCACATTATGCTGTCCTTCTGCTACAAATCTATTAAAAATGAATGACCGGGCATTTACCATTCTGTCCTAACACAGCAGTGACAGCAGTGATTGGTTAGCATGTGCGTGTGCATGGTCACACCACCAACACCCAGTTTTTAATATAGTTACATATTTTAAGCAGGAATCAAAAGTTAAAGGGGTTCCAGGCTTGGGGTTAAAGGCTTCAGTCTCTTTATTCGATTGTAGATTTGTGAATCCACTGTGTACACTGTCAGGATTTTCCTGTGCTGAAACTGGGAGCATGCGGGTGCAAGACCACAAGTATGATATTTGCATACATGTGGTCATGTGTCAAATACACATGCTTGGTTTCGCTCAATACCATTGAATTGGGTGAGGTTGGACACATCTATTTGAAATGTGCAAATTGCATACCTGAAGTCACATGACTGACCACTCCCAACACCAGCACTGGAGAATCCTGACAGTATGCAGTGTGCGAGCTGTGTGGATTCAAAGATGTGTAGTCACATAGAGTGACATCAGACTTGAGCCTCTGGGCTGGACAACCCCTTTGAAATAAAGTTATAAGAAATAAAATCAGGAGTTTCATACAACTACCGTATATACTCGTGTATAAGCCGAGTTTTTCAGCCCAAAATTTGGGCTGAAAAGTCCCCCCCTCGGCTTATACACGGGTCTATACGGTAGACCCGTGTGGTGGGGGCTGTGTGGTGGGGGCTGTGGAGGCTGGAGGAGGCGGGGGGGGGGGGGGCTGCTGTATGAGCGGCCCCGTCACGTGGGGCCGCTCATTAAATATGCACTGCATCCCCCTGTCAATCAGCGCAGGGGGAAGCAGTGCATATGGCCCCCCCAAAAGCTGGCACTGTCCCCCCTTGTAAGGGCCCCCCCCCGGTGCTTATACTTTACCACCCCGGTGTTCTGATCGGCGCCGCTCCTCGGTGCTGCGTCGCCGTCTTCATCCTCCCGTCCGCGCTCGCTGCATCCATCCGGGTTCTCCGGCGGTCGCAGCGATATGACGTCATCGCGCGACCGCTGGAGAACCCGGATGCAGCCAGCGCGGGAGGATGAAGACGGCGACGCAGCACCGAGGAGCGGCGCCGATCAGAACACCGGGATGGTAATGTATAAGTAGCGGGAGGGGGAGGCCTTACAAGGGGGGACAGTGCCAGCTTTTGGGGGCTGTTGGTACCCCCAGGGGGCTGCTGGGTACCCCCTGGGGGCTGTTGGTCCCCCCTGGGGGCTGTTGGTACCCCCAGGGGGCTGTTGGTACCCCCAAGGGGCTGCTGGGTACCCCCTGGGGGCTGTTGGTACCCCCTGGGGGCTGTTGGTACCCCCAGGGGGCTGCTGGTACCCCCAGGGGGCTGCTGGGTACCCCCTGGGGGCTGTTGGTACCCCCAGGGGGCTGTTGGTACCCCCAGGGGGCTGCTGGGTACCCCCTGGGGCTGTTGGTCCCCCCTGGGGGCTGTTGGTACCCCCAGGGGGCTGTTGGTACCCCCAGGGGGCTGTTGGTACCCCCAGGGGGCTGTTGGTACCCCCAGGGGCTGCTGGGTACCCCCTGGGGGCTGCTATATGTACCCCTGGGGGTCTGCTGTATACCACTGGGGCTGCTGTATACTACCACTGGGGCTGCTGGGGCTCCTGTATACTACCACTGGGGCTGCTGGGGCTCCTGTATACTACCACTGGGGCTGCTGTATACTACCACTGGGGCTGCTGGGGCTCCTGTATACTACCACTGGGGCTGCTGGGGCTCCTGTATACTACCACTGGGGCTGCTGGGGCTCCTGTATACTACCACTGTGGCTGCTGGGGCTCCTGTATACTATCACTGGGGCTGCTGGGGCTCCTGTGTACTACCACTGGGGCTGCTGGGGCTCCTGTATACTACCACTGGGGCTGCTGGGGAATCTGTATACTACCACTGGGGCTGCTGGGGCTCCTGTATACTACCACTGGGGCTGCTGGGGAATCTGTATACTACCACTGGGGCTGCTGGGGCTTCTGTATACTACCACTGGGGCTGCTGGGGAATCTGTATACTACCACTGGGGCTGCTGGGGAATCTGTATACTACCACTGGGGCTGCTGTATACTACCACTGGGGGGCCTGTATACCACACTGCTGGGGGCTGTATAACTGTGCTGGGGTCCACCCTCGGCTTATACACGAGTCAATAGGTTTTTCCAGATTTTTGGGGCAAAAGTAGGGGGGTCGGCTTATACACGGGTCGGCTTATACACGAGTATATACGGTATTTATTACAATTAAAACATTTGGAGTGGTGACAGATTTTCATTAAAAGATACAATTCCGTATGCTAGCTATGATGCTAGTCACTACACGGACAAGTCAGGAAGCAGGGAAGTCAAACGGTCCAGGGTCAGATACCAAGAGAACACATCATGGAAAAAGGGAATAGTAAAGATGTTATCAGGTAACAGTCTGGGGTCAGATACCAAGAGAACACATCATGGACTAAGGGAATAGACAACTTTATAGTCAGATCACGGTCTGGCATCAGTGTACCAGGAGGATTGCAGATTAGAGCAAAGGGATAAGGTAAACAAATGATCAGAGCAGGAGCAAGGTCTGGCAGCAACAGATCATAATACACAGAGCAAAGCTAACATGCACCAACAAGCAAAATGCTACAACTGGTAGAGATCTGAGATTAACTCCGACCCCAGCTAAATAGCTGGGCAATAAAAAATAACAGGGAACACCTGAAGAAGCCCAGCACCTCCCAGACATAGAATGGATGGCCGAGACGCCAATCAACATAATAACTGCTCAAAATATCACAGCACTAGATTGGACAATTAAGCTGTCACTCACCAACCTGACATCTTAGCACAGCTCATATCACTAGCAATCACCACCAAGGCGAGCTTAAAAAAATGAATTGGTTATGCACGTTGTCTGAAAGATTCAAGGGAAATTGTCTCCTAGTTCAGTCCCCCTAATCTATCATTATCCCTCTCTGACCTAATAGTGAATTATAAAATTGGAATAAAGCAATTTATAAATTTACATGTCCACAGAGGTATGGCAGTTCCCGCTGCGCGTGATCTATCATTCAGGAGTGAGCCCTGATTTAAAATTACCGCCTCCTTCTTCCTTGTGATGATGCGCCAGACCGCGTTATTTCCGGTCCTGTGCAGTGTGGGGTATTGGGTTTACAGGCTGGCTTCGGAATGCACACTGTGCATGCTCCAAAGCCAACTTGTACGCGAATACAACCACACAGCGCAGGTCAAGAAGTGACACGCTGAGAGCTGCAATGCTAGCCCCACTCAATGAATGAGCCTGTGGGGACAGCGTCCGGTAACTGAGCTCAACCTGACGGCGCTGCTATAATAACCGCAATGCTTTCCAATGGTGATGTCACCGCTTAGCGACATAGCTGCAGTGCATCCCTTCTGGACCTGTGCAGTGTGGGGGTTGTATTTGTGTACAAGCTGGCTCCGGAGCATGCGCAGTGTGCATTCAGAAGCCAGCATGTACACCCAATACTCCCACACTGTGCAGGACTGGAAATAACGCGTCATTACAAGAAAGAAAGAGGTGGGAATTTTAAATCAGTAGCGCGCTCCTGAATAAATGATCACGCCCTCAGGGCATGATTCTGGCAGTCAGTTGGGGGGAGAGCAGACCTGGAGAGACTGCCCATCCGTTGGCTAGCCGTCTATGGACACCCACACGCCTGTGGACCTGTAAGTTTATAAAGTATCAGCCGCACCCCTCCATGCAGGGAATAGGGGGGAGGCTTAACATGACAATGGGAAGGAGGAGTGACCATGAGAGAAGATGGGGGGAGAGTAGGAAGGGGGAGGAAAGATTATTTAAGAGGGTAGTGGCAGGAAATGACATAGATTATAGGTGGGGACTCAGGAGGAAAAACATAAATAGGAATGACTGAGTTTGAGTGGCCCTCTTTGACCACTCGACAGCACTGGAACATTGGGTTCATATTAACGGTATTGGAGGACAACCTCTTCTCTCAGTTTCACAGTGCTCCTGAGCAGGTGAACACAGCTAGGAGTAAGTCTGGGGAGGGAAGGGGCAATGTCATGGGAAAAATCACCAGATATTTTGTAGCTTCAAGGACCTCACCATTGTTTTTATTATATGTTTTTCTTCTAAAAAAAAATTGGCTACTGTGGCCATTTTTATCCAAAGAAAAAATGTATTGCTGTCTGAGCTTTTATTAATGGGATGGGGTTGGGAGGAACTTCCATGGAGAGGTAGGATTGGTGTTAGTGGTCAGGTCACAAGAATCAACCTTACCAGAGTCAAGCACTTTATTCCAATTTTGTAATTCACTATTAGGTCAGAGAGGTATGGTTAGTAATGTAGTAGGAAGCTGCAGGGACAGGTAGTGATAGGTTAGGGGGGGTTAAACTAGGTGACAGGTTCCCTTTAAGAAATTAAACAAGGAGTTGGAAATAGTCCAGAATAGGAAGAAAAATAAAGGCGCATCTGTTAGACTCCTTACTCCCTCTGAGCCGGTGCTCTACCGTAGAGCGATGCCGTGTTTTATTGGCGTGACTGCTACAGACAGTTACTGTATCTGAGCTTTAGATTGTAGGAAAACAAATTACAACAACTACCAAAATCCTATTAGAATGTTTTCAAAACGTTTATTAATTCTGTTGGAATTTGCTCTTAACTTTTTCCAAAAGTATATATATCCATCAATATTATGATGGTCAAAAGAGAATAAGTGATGCTGCCAACCGGGATACTATAAATATTCAGGTTGAAAGATGTAAAAGGAATATTTCAATGATATTCCATATTTAATAGAGATTTCTCCATCAGTCACCTCTATTTCTCCACTGCCCCAATCTTCCGTTTGCCCCGTTGGTATTAAAGAAGGTTAAACCAATCTCTTTTGTAAAAGATATTTAAAGCAGCAAATCTACATCTCCGGTTTATCGCAAATTGTATAGAGTCATTCTGTGAAATTTGCTTGTAATGATCAAATTGATCCGAACGTCAGTCAAAAAGGAAAAGGGTAAAAATGCAAGAAGATATTAGGCTCTACTGAAAGTATGATCATGATTTATAGTCTAATAATTGTATTTACTGGTGCAGAATAAAATGCAAATATAGTCTAATAATAACAGAGAAATGTAATATATAAAGAGAACTATAGGACAACTAAAACGCAGAATGTTACTTTCAATTAAAATTATTATTACTTTTATAATAATCCCTTTCTGATATAGGACGTAATAGTGCATCCTATGTTGAGTCCTCATGTATGGTGCGAGCAATGGTGTAACCACAGTCCGGTTGGCCGTGTTGTAAGATTTGGTCCTGCCCTACCCAATCCTGCATGACGTTCAGATGTATGGGCCCCTGTAGCATTATAAATCCAATAAAGACAGTCAGCTGCGTTTTTTTTCGCGGCCACACCTGCCGCAAGTGCCAAATCCGCACTTGCCGCACCTGCCGCACCCTTACCGCAAGCCCCATAGACATTGCATAAGGCTTTCCGCAACTGTGCCGCAAGTGTTGCGGTTATGCGTTAATCACCGCATCTGCCGCGATTTAAAAAAAACGCTGATGTGAAAGCAGCCTAATATGGCTACCACCACACTAAGAATTCCATTGCTCACCTACCTGGCAATTAAAATAGGGCGAAGCCCACACATTTTTTTGGCCAGCCAAGGTAAAACTAGGCAGCTGAGAGTGGCAGCCCGCAGCTATCTGCTTTATCTGTGCTGAAAATGAATAATACAGCAAATCCCTATGTGTTTTTTTCCCATTAACTATTTATTTTACACACTATGATGGCAGGTTGATTGCTATACACTAATGTGTATAGCAACCAAGCATAGGTATCGGTAAAGATTGTGGGAGCACAGTCTTATTGCCAAAACCAATCACACAGAGAGTGAGCATCTGTAATTGCTCGTTGACGGTCATTGCAGTGAGTATGCATGAAGCTTTATGAGATGCCCTGGAAGCAAGCAGCTGGAAACTGGTAACATGATCACTCTATCTATCTATCTATCTATCTATCTATCTATCTATCTATCTATCTATCTATCTATTCTTTTATAACTTTTTACAGCATGGGAAGACCATGCTAAAAATGCTACCCATGTGCTGTATGATTTTTTTCTCGCACCCACTGACTTGAATTGGTGAGTCTTGCCTGATTATTGGATCCATTCGTAGAATGTTGCAACTTTTTTCTTATCCAGAATCTGGATGAAGATAAAGCTCATCTGCCCAGACTCATGTATTAACATTGGTCAGAATGTTCAATCCAATGCGAGATTTTCTCGCATACCACTTGTCCGATTTATACGCCCATATGTCTGAGCCCTAGTCTCAATCTACTATCTCAGAGAAAACTGAAACTTAGAAATAGAACCTGTACAGAGAAAAACTGGTTACATTGGCCATAAGTCATATAATGTCCGAAAAGTGTTTCTCCTCGTGCTCATACCTATGAAATGACTCGTATGATCTAACTGCCGCTGAAAAAACTCTTAAACTAATGATGGTTACAAAATAAATTTCACTTTTAGTAAATATCATCCATTCTATCAAAGTTTACCTTCTTTGGAATGAAATATATTTTGCTTTCGCACATGGTATCAAATACGAAAAGATGGTTCAAGTGGAACAATAAATTGGACACATGGGATTCTTTGAACAAATCAAAAATGTTATCCTTTAATATTGTTCTGTAATTATTCTATGTGATGAGAAAGAAAAAAAAATTCTATAGCGATCTACGGGCAAGAGAACTTATTTATCCTTTATCACTATCACCGAGAAGAAAGTTCTCATACTCTAATCTGTTTGAATCAGGATGTGCACGGAAAGGCTGTAGGGTGCTTCAGGCGTCGAAAACTTTAGTGAACGTGATACATCTTCAAAAAGCAAAACCAAAAGAAATCATAGAAAATAAAACAATAAAGGAACAGAAAAACAAACAACCAACCATAAAATAACAATAAAAAGGAAAAAAAAAGAGCCAGGAGATAACATCTTCATGTACTTGATTGCGAAAACTTTACACCTACCGATTCAAGTTTTTGTTCTGGGGCCTAACATTGGATTTAGTTACAACCAACTTATTGCAATGTAGTTTCAATTTTAATGAATATAATAGAAAGCCTGACTACCATTCTGTGCACCACAGGATAATGAAATGGGAAATAGAGTGTCTATCCAGACAAGGAAACCCTACAACACTACAACACTTTCAAATGAACTTCAAATGCAATGCTTCCAGTGGCGGATCTTCAGCCCAGTGGGCCCTGGTGCAGCTGTAGGTGAGGAGCGGGGGTGGGGGTGCTAGCAGCTTTAGGTGAGGAGCGGGGTGGGGGGGGTGCTGGCAGCTGTAGGTGAGGAGCGGGGGAGAGGGTTCTGCTGGCAGCTTTAGGTGAGGAGCAGGGCCGGGCTGTGCTAGTAGGGGGGGTTTGCATGCGGTTTCTACCTGTGCCTAGCCGCGCATTGCAGGTCTGGGAGCCGGGGCTTCAGAGGAGAGGAGGGGCGGGTATGTAGGAGGATGCGGGTTACCCGATGGGACTACGGCCGTTTCGCACACGTTGACCTGTTGAAGCACACCTGGTGCAAAATGGCTGTTGTCCCATCTGTGGCCGACATCCTCCTATATGCCCGCCTGAATCTGTGTTGAAATAAAGTGCTTGAAGAAATACCTCCAGTGAGTGCAGCTTCACTCCTTCTATCGATGATGTAGTTTCACTTTTAGTTTAGTATTTTTATTTTTTTTGTTTTACACAATCAAAGTAATCAGAAATGCCTGCAGAAAGAATAAGGCATAAGACAACCCCTTCTCATTCGCCATGTGCACACCAAAAGAATAAGAAAGCCTATACTCACCTCCAGTTCCAGGGCCGTGCCAGCGATGTCAGAACATGTGTTCCCAGGGCGCACGTGACATTGTTTGGCACATGAGCCTTGTGACCAATCAGCGTTGGCTTCCTTCTCCCCACCTTCAGAAGTAGGAGGAACCATCAGGAAGTGAGTGTCAGCCATAACGCTCACTTCCTGTTAATTACTTAACTGTCCGAAGGTGGGGAGAAGGAAGACAGCAGTGATTGGTTGTTAGGCTTGAGTGTCATAACAATGTCATGTGGGTCCCTGAAACGTGAGTTTTGATAATGCTGGAACTGCGCCGAGCACCACGGGTGAGGCTTTTTTTTTTATTGGGGCACACATGGGGAATAAGACGTGGTTTTCCAAGTACTGAATCACAAAAAACAGTCAAATGTGTAAAAATACTCTGTTGTAAAAAACAAGTGCTGCTGAAAAAGTAAAATACAGTATATTTAGTTGATATGGTTTTTGCAAAAAATGTATACTAAGCTGCTCTACCAACTTCAAGGTAACCCATATCAGAGTATCAGATCAAGATTGGGGAGTCTCCCACCCCTCCCTTTTGAGCCCTGTACATAAAAAGCTGTCTTCTGCAGTCAGTCCAAGTCAGACATTGGACCTGTCTGGATCCTGCTCATTTTAGGTACCAGTACACATGGTCAGGTTTTGAATATATCAGATAGGGACTGCACTGATACGGGTTACCTTGAAGTTGGTAGAGCAGCTTAGTATATACATTTTTTGGAAAAAAAGTATCAACTAAATACCTTGTATTTTACTTTTTCAGCAGCACTTGCTTTTTACTGTGTTTTTTACAACAGATTATTTGTACACGTTTGTTTGACTGTTTTTTGTGATTCAGTCTTTTGGTGGTGTGAACACTGTCCTACAGACGTGTTCACTGTGTGCATGGTTCATTAGTTTTTGTCGTGGTTGTCCAAGTAGTGGTAATATGGATGAATTTATTTTTCGAGAATAGAGTCACCTTTAGATTTGCCGATAATCAGAGTCGATCTCGATAAATGTCCAGTACAGGGGCGAACACAAACAGAAGAGGACCGCTGTGCCAGTAAAGTATATGGGTCCTCCGCCTGTAGAGCTCAACTTTCAAACTAAAACCAATAAGATACACTATGCATTTCGAAAAAGATAGATTAATATGGGCAGGAAAGGTTTAAAATGTATATAAAAAAACTCGTTTAAGAACCGGTTTGATTCCTTTCACAGGTACTCTTATATCATTGTCACTCATTAGGGGCAGCAAATCCTCATATATAAAGAACCTTAAGAGGTGCTACTCAGGTCTGGACCATAAGGGGAAGTTCCTGTGATCCAAAACCTAAAAAAAGGGCCGGACTGGTTTAGGCAAATTATTTCCACCCAAATTGGGGATTCCATGTTAGTATCCAAAGAAAGTCTTTACAATGACTTACTCTAAATCTGAAGTCCCAGCATGTCTCTAAATTACATGGAAATCCCTTTGACCTAAACCAGCACCATGATATAATTATTACTATTGAAGCAAAAGTAAAGGTTCCTTCACCTAATTCATGTGCAATTGTAGGCTTCCTTCAAATTAAATTCAGCATTTTTTAGCATTTTATACAAGTTTTTTTTAGATGGTATTTTATATTTTGTAATATTTTACGTATTTTTTTCTATTCCTATGAAGAAGTATATAGACAAAAAATCACCCAAATAAATTGTTATTCCCAAATAATGCTGCATTGGAAAAAAAAATCTCTGACTCCAAAACTTTCACAAAGAAAACCTCAAACCAATAGGTATTTTGTATTTATTTCACTACAGACATGCAGGACTGGATCCACACTACTGCTTTTTAGAAACCGGGCGAATGTAGTAAAACCTGCATCCGCCAGATTACCCCGCAATTGTAAAACCTGATGCTACTGGATGCACCAGCACCGGTATTACCACTGATCTGGCAGACCGATGCAGCATAATACCGGTTTGCAATGGCATCACTTGAAATTCATGGGCCATAGTGCAAAAGTTTCAACGGGGCCCCCAATTATTGCAATTATTGCTCCAGGGCCCAGGTCCGATTGCAACCCCTGCACCTATTGTAGTTATGCCCCTGCCAGTTCGTGAGCATCTAGTTGCATCTGGTTGTGCACATTTTTTTGGCCAGTCCGGTGAAAATGACATAACCCCTAATGGGTGTGTCATATGAAACTGGCTTCCGGGCGTGCTCAGTCAAAAAACTGGATTCTGTGTCCGGATGCACCAGATCTGGGTTCCATAGAGCTTCATTTCAATGCCCACCAGTTAGCGTCGGATCCGGATGCTTCTGGGTTTTAAATGAGCACCGAATTTGCAACATTTTGCGTTTTTGGTATCGGCCAAAAATTGGTGACACCCGGATTTGGCTGGAAATGTGTACAACCGGATGCACCAGTAAGTTCCTGAGTCCCCATTGAAAGACAATGGGGGAGAAAACAGTGGCAGGTGCATCCGGGTTCAGCTGTATTCACCCAGACTACAAAACCAGTAGAGTGAAACTAGCCTAAGACAGATTTAAATTTAATAGGGTGAATGACTGGCATCAACCTCAAAGTGTAGGTGCAAGCAGAAAAAAATATATCTACTGAAGGAAAGGTTATCCTCTGCAACACTAAACACCATGTGTGCACATTAATGAGTGCAAGAAGTGGCTAGACTGCACAGCCAATACAGATACAATGTAAATGGATTATAGCAATCACTGCTCTAGACACAATGCAAAATGGAATACCTAGCTTCAACAGTGGCCACCGCGGAGAGCCCGGTGACCAGCGACAAGGCACCCCTGTCTCACCGGGTCCCAGCACTACGACCAACGGAGGCATGCAATGTGCATGGCTCTGTATGCTTCCACATACAATCTTGTTGGAGTCCAACACACACTTTTCCTGTTTTTGATTGTAAGTGGAGGCATATAGACCTATGCACATTGCATGCCTCCGTTGGTCGTAGTGCTGGGACCCGGTGAGACGGAGGCGCCTTGTCGCTGGTCGCCAGGCACTCTGCGGTGGCCACTGTTGAAGCTAGGTCTTCCATTTTGCATTGTATCTGGAGCAGTGATTACTATAATCCATTTACATTGTATCTGTATTGGCTGTGCAGTCTAGCCACTTCTTGCACTCATTAATGTGCGCACATGGTGTTTAGTGTTGCAGCGGATAACCTTTCCTTCTTTAAGACAGATTTAAAGGCAGTGAGTGATGCCAAACAGAAAACCATGTCATTTTCAACAAAATCTAAAAGTGTAAAAAAAAAAGAATGTAAAAAAAATATATAACATTTGCATCAAGTATGAAATAGAATATAAGCTGACAGCAAATTGATGGTACATCACGTTACAATGAATGGTCTCTACATTACATCGCAACAATACACAGCCAGTGAGACAGCTACTATTGTATTATTCTCTTGGACGCTTCTTCCCTCCTACACTGTATCGGGGCGATTACAAAAGTAATGTACAACACGACTGAAATACAAGAAAAAGTAAAGGAAAAAAGTCCTGAATCTTAGGGTGGTTTCACACTAGAGTTTGGGACACATCCATCTGCGTGCTCAAATGCAGACAGACACCAGTACTGATGCCGACGGATGTGAGCGCTTTTTTTGTGGATCCATATTAAACCAGATCTCCATAGACAATAATGGTCGGGGACGAGAGAGAGATTTTACTATGTAGACACGTCCATCTCCTCCCGCTGCCACCTGTATTGCAATGTGGCGCCATTGAACTTATTTTTTGTTTGTCTGTTTCAAGATGCATGCATTCAATTCCTGCAGCCTCAAATGGACAAAATTGGCATCATGTTGTGATTTTGGGTGGCAGAGAAAAAACGCAGCCCGACGCAAACGCATGCACCCGGATGACAATGCATCCACCATGCGTCCCCATGTTAAATTTAGGGACGCAGTGCGGATCCGTGGGCTAGAACACAGGGATGCATGCTGACGGAATGGACCCAAACGTTAGTGTGCAACCAGATTTAGCATCTCTCTATGACATCTGTCTGTGATCACTGGCACAAGTCACTCAATTAGGCAGAACCCCGATGGACTCTGAGACCCTTTAACTGGGATCTGGAATTATAGCATAGACCAGGAGGTAACTGCCTATGGATAAGCAGAAGACCAAAGGCGGAATGGTCACCAAACAGGAGTAAGCCAGCAGGCCAATAGCGAGGTCAGGGAGCGGGGTAAAAACTGAGTTTGCAATAAAGTACAAAATTTTGAGGAAGAAGAGAAGTCCAAAAAACAAGCAGAGATCAAACCGATTAATACTAGATACAATACAAGCTAAACAGGGGAACCAAGAACTATTTCTGGCAGCTTCCTAAAGCCTCAAGGTACTGTGTATATAGGGTGCGGTACTTTGCAATAGGCGGGAGCTCTGGAACTAATGACCTCACTCGAACTGCCCACACATTAATGGTGGGTTTACACGCTCCAACGTCGGTCCGATATTGTATCCAACGCCGCGGGAGCGCGCTTTTTCTGCCCAGATTTCCAAGGTCACTTCGGAGATTTACACAGCGCGATATCGGCATACAACGTCTCTACGATGTCTACGCCCCCTTTGTACGGCCAAGCCAGGAACAACCATTTAACATGGGTGAGAATAGGGGACGTTGTACTCCACATCGTAGTTGGGCGTTTACACAGCCCGATCCGGCTCCGTTCTCCATCCAATATCGGCCCGTTGGAGAGCACGCTCATTCGATCCCCGATATCATTTTGGCATCGTTCGTGCATCGTATTGGACATTTATACTATACAACACACGAACGATATCGGGGCCAACGCACGAACCACGTGACTTTTGGTCGGAGTTGGACGCCGATATCGGGTCGTGTAAACCCACCATAACACTATCAGACTGTGAAGCACCACAGGTCCCAGACACTCTATCCCTAATGAAAGAGCAAACCCAGCACTGTCCACAATCTCCTGCAAAGACGTCTCCCCAATCACAATCTAGGGCACAATATGGAATATTAGGTTGCCAACCTCTGCTGTAAGGTAGGGCTATATCTGCAGGTCTATATCCCCAGAAAACAAATATATCCATAAATATACAATGAATACAAATGCTGTATTATTGGGTCAAATGTGTGACCCTATGAGGGTTTTTCATTGATCCATTTACTTGATTTATTGATTCATGGTTGGCACATATCTCATAATATCTTTATTTGGGGGAGGATTTTAAATTAATATTATTAAAAATAAGGTTCTAAAGAGGCATTTTTTCTCTGATATGAACACTATCATTAATACACAGTACAGTCACTTTAAATAACATTTTTTACTGTGATTGCTACCATTGTTGGTCGATTGACGAGCATGTCTACCTTTTTGCAGATCATAGATCTTATTGAGGAACCCAAGAAGGACATAGGAAGACGGATGCGGCACACCGCTCTTTCCCTTTCTTCTCCTTCCAGTCTGGCAGTAATGTCACACTGCTACATTTACACTTGTAGACTCTGACCATAGTAATTAATTCTCTGCCCTTTCCCTTTAATATCCTCCCCAAAAGCAGCATAAACCAAAATCATAAATTGCACTGACATTTATCTCATACTTGGAAAGTTTGAGATATGGAGACGTAGAGAAGGATACATCTTATCTTGATTTATCTTCAACTCAAATTGGTCTTTTGGTCTTGAAATATTTTCATTCTTATTTTACTGCTGCACCTTTACAAAATATCACCGTGACATCTGTGTACATACTATATATACTATGTAGCCCTCAACGACGGGGCCCGAATTGATAGAGTTTCAAATGACGATTGTAATGATTAGGCTTAATGTAATGTATAGTCCAAAAAAAACCAAAATATTATTAATTTTATAATAAATATATATTCTTTTATATAAAACTAAATAAAAGCCCGATGCTACGTACCGGGAGGGCAGTGATGCCACATTAGGGGCGGGCTATGTGGCGCTGGGGGCGTTGGTTATCTCTCCCCCCTGTGCACTCTCCCCTGTCCTGTTCTCTCTCCCCCCGTGCACTCTCCCCCGTCCTGTTCTCTCTCCCCCTCCATGTAATATGATGTCATTATCCCCCACTGTGATATGATAATTAGCGATGAGCGAATGTAAAGTAAAGTACGGTATTCGCGATATTCATTACTCGGTGAGTATCTCTGGTGCTGGTGATTGATGTGTCCATCGTTATCGATCTGACGCAAGTTGACAGCTCCCTTCACTACATAAAGTGATCTGGCACCTCAGGGAGAGCAGATTGGATGTTAGGGTCTCTCTGGGGGGCACAGCAAGGTGTTTTATGCAGTTCAAATGTGAAAATACTTGTTTTATAGCCGGATGTGTGTGGGTGGAGTCGATTACTCATTGACTTAAATTGTACTTATTCGGACGAATATATGAGTGTTAAAAAGTACTTGTAACGAGTATAGCGAGTGTGAATATTACGCCACTCACTCATCATTAATCATAATACCCCATTGTGATGTCAAAATACCCCATTATGAAGTCATAATGCCCCAGCATGATGTCATAACACCCCGCTATCATAACATAACAACCAATTTTAATGTCATAATACCCCATTGTGATGTCTCCCCCACCACATCAGGCACTCCTCTACCCTTGGTACCTTCAAGAGAAACCTGAAGACCCACCTCTTCCTTCAAGCCTACAGTCCACACTAAGACCTAATCCACTGCACCATCTCACCCTCACCTCTCCCCCTCCTACTGTCTCCCCACCCACCCCCTATAGACTGTGAGCCCTCATGGACAGGTTCCCCTGCCCTACCATACCTGTATGATTTGACTGTCTTCATTTTACGTTCTTGTCCTCATCTGCCCTTATACATGTAGAGCGCCATAGAACTAATGCTGCTATATAAATAAATAATAATAATTCCACACTGTTATGTCACAATACCTATTGTGATGTCATAACACCCAGCATGAATTTTTAATGCCTATGATGTCATAACACCCCATTATCAGGTCATAACAACCAACTATGATGTCATAATACCCCATTGTAATGTCATAATGTCCCCGCTGTGATATCATACTACCCCATTGTGTTGTCACAATACCCCACTGTGATGTCATAATTCCCCGCTGTGACGTCACAACACCCTATTGTGACATCATAATACCCCAGTATGATGTCATAAGACCCCATTGTGATATTGTGTTCCTACAAGTTCAGAGCTCAGTGGGTCTCCCCATAAACCCTGCTTTTTCCTCCACCTTAATTAGTTAAATACAACATCCTCTGTGGCTGAGAAAATGCAGATCAGAGGTTGGATAATAACTTGCATAATATGTGCGGCATGCGATTATCTGGAATGAGGCATTGGAAGTTTAGCGTCTTTCTAGTAAGAAGCAGATGATTGCGTATGAGAGCGGAATCCCGGCGTCTTTTCTGTAATCAGGAAGACACAGAGTTCATCATTAGAGCTGTGTGTGCAAAAGAATATTGATTGTATGTTTGATTTTTCTAATGTTTTTCTAATGCACTTTGGATAAATTAAGGCTCATTCACACATCTGATTTTTCCATGTATGAGATAAACAAATCAAATCTGATCTTATCATTTCTCTATCACATCACGTTTTTGCGCTATAGGTCTATAGCCCATTTTCATGAATTCCATGTAAAATATGAATAGTGTATGAAAAAAATCCTGCTTCCTCCTCCCCTCTGTGACAGCTGTGACCGCTCCATTCCATTTCGCAGTGTATTAATATACACTGCGAAATCTAAATTAAACAAAGCCAAATGTATGTAAAATAAAAAAAGAATGAAATACTTTACCTCTCCGACGCCTTTTCCCGATGTCCGGTGCCGAGGCCAGGCGGTGTGTGTTCTGCCAGGACCTGCCGTGATGTCAGAGGGGCGTTCCCGGCACTGATTGGCTGCTTGCGGTCATGTGATATGAAACAGCCGTCGCCTTGAAGATCCCCCCCGGCCTCCCACCTGCACCCTGCACCATGTAAGACACCGTGATATGTGAATAAACACCGCATATGCCCACAGTAACCCGTGTTGCGGCTTCTTTTCGAAACACTGAACTCTTTATCAAACCAAACATGTTCTGATAAAGGGTACCTTCTACACGAAACGCGTCACCTTTTAACTTGTGCAGCACCTTTTTAGTATTTTCTGTTTAAAGAAGATTTTAGCTGCATGGAACGTGCTGGATGTGGTTACCTCCTTTCCTCTTGCTAATATTGCTGATTGCACCAGCTGGTACCCTGCACTACCAGGACAGCAGATTCCCGGTCACGCTGCTATATGGAGAATACGTGATGAGCTCCAACACTACTTACCTTTAAAAAGAAAGATTCGTTATCTACTATATCTTCCCAGACCGTGAAAATGGGACAGCACTGGGATATCTTTCGAGTGCAAACCAAGTTTTTTACGGACCCATTCTCTTGAATTGCTGAATTTGATCCGCCCTTTTGATCAAAATCAACTGTCTCTATAAAAAAATCATGGATATGTAATGGCTCCAAACAGTTTTACAGGTATGAGTGCTTCCATGAAATCAATAAATAGCAGCAATGCCTTGGGATTCGAACCAACAAGCCTGTGTTGTGTGATTTGCTTCTCTTCACTAAGCCAAAGTGGGCTTTGTTTTGATCTGGGTTCTAATTATCTGTTAATCTTGTTTCATTCCTCAACAGGTGTTATAAATGGTTAGTTTTGTCTGCCCTTTCACCTTCTGGTTGCAGATATTTACACCTTCCCCTGGCCGATCTTTCCTGCTGGTGATATTCTTTGTGGATTCTTCCCACACTGTTATTGGATTTTTGCTAGTCAAATTGAGATCTGCTAGGTTATTTATCTATGCTGTTTCTTGTATCTTTACTATTCATTACTGCTTTCTAGAGCTAGAAGGTAGGAGGCATTTCTTTCTAACAGTAGTACTTCACTTTGTTTTCATGGTTTATGTTCTTACTAAGGGATCCTTTCTAGCTCTATACCCTGTCCTGATTCAAGGTTTTAGTGCTCTTCCCGTTTCCTTAATTCTTATGGCGCTCCGAGGAATGCTGAATGGTTGATCAGGAAGCCAGGTCCAAGTTGTTTTCTCCTAGTCCTGCAGTTAGGGTTATTCCCCAACATATCAGACTCTCACCTACACTGGAAACCTTCAAAAAGAAACCTAAAGACCCACTTCTTCTGACAAGCCTACAACCTGCAGTGAGCATCAGTCCATTAAACCACTGCATGACCAGCTCTACCCTCTCCTACTGTATCCTCACCCATCCCTTGTAGACTGTGAGCCCTCGTGGGCAGGGTCCTCTCTCCTCATCTACTGTATCCTCACCCTTCCCTTGTAGACTTTGAGCGCTCGTGGGCAGTGTCCACCCTCCTCACCTACTGTGTCCTCACCCATCTCTTGTAGACTGTGAGCCCTCATGGGCAGGGTCATCTCTCCTCATCTACTGTATCATCACCCATCCCTTGTAGACCCTGAGACCTCACTGGCAGGATGCTCTCTCCTCACTACTGTATCCTCAGTCATCCCTTGTAGACTGTGATCCCTCATAGGCAGGGTCCTCTCTCCTCACCTACTGTATCCTCACCCATTCCTTGTACACTGTGAGAGCTCACGGGTAGGATCCCCTCTCCTCTTGTACCTGTCTGTGATTCGTATCGCTCATAATTACTGTACTTGTCTATGAATGCTGATTTTCACATGGAATAAATGACACAATAATAATAATAATAATACGGTAAATATTAATACATTCCATCCTGTGCAGGGACCACTGTGGACTGTGCAACTAGGAACCTTGGTCTGTACAGGAACTGGTTGGGTCACGGTAGTTTATTTTGAGATAGTCCTTAGGTTCCTCTGTGAGTTACTACGTGAACATTGGATGTGTGAATGAGCCTTACCATTAGATAGTATTTGAAATCCTATCTTGAGACAGTCCCTAACAACGTGGCTTTTTAGGATGTATGGAAATTATAACACCGGATCCTCTACTTGACTCCTATGCTAACCCATACTCTTTTGGCACTCTGTATGAGTTGCCCGCGACTTGGCAAACTCAAGCCATCCATTTAGTATATTCTTATATGTATGACCATTCATCTGAAAGTCTGAACGTTCAAGGCTTACAATGGCCAAGTCAACAGTTTACCATAAGCGCCAACAATCCAACCAATAGGGTATCGTTGACAGGAAAGCCCATTTGAATACATGATGATTTATAAAACACATTATTACATTTTCCAAATGAAATTTCACCAACAAAACCAGAGAAATCTTAGAAAATAATCTATGTAAAGGTTCTTTCTACAATAAAGCAGATCAGGTAATAAAATGCCAAGTCAGCTCAAGCAAGCATTAATAACAAAGTAACACTCATGCTTCACTACGCTTGAAAGGTGTAATATGGAAATCTCTCCGTCGTCCGGATGAAATGAAATACTAGAGACTATTAAAGTTCCCATTTGTTAGATAACTTCACAACACATATATTACAACATATAATGGAAAGACAGAATCCATCAGAGTTTCGGTGACATATATTAGATCAATCTGCGTATTTATATTTCCAAAGGCAGATGCAGTTTGTGAAAAATGAGGACGTTTTGGACTCGATGTCTTGTCAACGGTTTGAAAGAAGCATTCATCTCAGCCTGTTATAATAACTGAAGATTCCCCGGGTCTATGAACAAGTCACCTTGGCGCTAATAATGCCATTGAAGAATATACTTAGCCCTGTATGGCTTCTCATTTTACATTGCATTGTAGCCGCGGAGGAGATTTCTCATAAATCAGGATGACTTGTTCCCTTCACTAGACTAGACATGCTACAGTGACATGAGCAAAAGGGTCAATAGGAGAAATGTTAAACTAGAAAAAACCTGGTCTGTGCCAAGAAAATGATCAAAAGGGAAAGTAACAGGAAAAGGAGAAAAAAAATATGTCCCTCCGGACGAGAAAGTTCTTATTAATTTATTATGTTTTTCAAACTCTCTGATGTTGCGCACCTGGGAACTAAATTTAAGTTTCAAGGGGGTTTTAAAAACTTTGTTACTTAACTGACTTGAGACCATTCTCTCTATGTATAGAAGCTAAAGCCAAGCTTAACCGGGTCATACGGGATTTTTTTAAAAAAAATTGTGCCTAAGCGCTAATAGGCAGGTAGCTGACACCTACCCACCTGTTGTGCCCGGCGCCAGGGGCGTATCTAGGGGGTGCAGCCGGATCTTTTGCCCCAGGCGCAACTCAGAGGGGGCGCCGGCGGCACCCCACAGCTCCCCCCCCCCGCTCCTCAAACAAAGCCCGCCCCGCGCCGGTATTATTTATTATCTCTTACCGGCGCGGTATGGTATGGTGCACACTTCATTATTTGCGTCCGCCGGCTACCACCATCCGCTCCGCCCCAGCTTCCGGGCTGTCACTTCCACTGCTGCGGGCGTTCCACACTGTGGACCGCATAGAAGAGGGTCCCCGTTCCGCCCCCTCACTTCCTCTTCCTGCGGGCGGTGTGTGGAACGCACAGAAGAGACTCGTCGCCCATCCTCATCTCGTCTCCTCTGTGTTCCACAGCCAGACATCGGCACCGCATACACCGGAGCCCAGCACCGCCTCAGAGGTCAGTGTGTGGAGGTGGTGCAGGCTGAGCCTGGGGCATAGAATGGCAGTATGATGGCATTCCGGGGGCACAGTATAATAGTAATCTTGTGGTCCACAGCCTGTTATACACATGAATATATATATATATATATATATACTGTGGTATATATATATATATATATATATATATATATCCAGCATGTGTTAAGTGGGCCCACTGAGACTGACAGCACCTCTCCCCCGCTCCTCAACACCAAGGCTGCAGGGGCGGCGGGGCTGAAAGCTGACGGCCAACCCACTGGGGGGGAAGGGGGCGCCAGAATAGATCTTTGCACCGGGCGCCATGAAGTCTAGTTACACCGCTGCCCGGCGCCATTCATTGCTGACCTAGAGAGTGGTCTTAGACCGCTCCTGTCACCGATTTTTCTGCTTCCACTGACATCACGTCAACAGAGGGGCGACTTCTTCCCTCTATTGCTGAGTGTTAGAGCCGATGTCCCGCTGACTGACAGTTGGCTTGCTCAATCAGGTAGCGGGGAGCCGGCTGTCAATCAATAAGACGCCAGCTATGCACCCACTGCCACAAAGTAGAAAATCTGCTTTTGCTCTGTTTACCCCACCATGCATCATTCTTATACACTGAATTGTCCAGTTTGGGGTCGGCATAGGCTGGGTTGTCCAGTCTTGGATCTGTATAGGCTGGGTTGTCCAGTCTGGGATGTGTATAGGCTGGGTTACCCAGTCTGGGGTCTGTATAGAATGGGTTGTCCAGTCTGGGATCTGTATAGGCTGGGTTGTCCAGTCTGGGATGTGTATAGGCTGGGTTGTCCAGTCTGGGATGTGTATAGGCTGGGTTACCCAGTCTGGGGTCTGTAAAGAATGGGTTGTCCAGTCTGGGATCTGTATAGGCTGGGTTGTCCAGTCTGGGATCTGTATAGGCTGGGTTGTCCAGTCTGGGATGTGTATAGGCTGGGTTACCCAGTCTGGGGTCTGTAAAGAATGGGTTGTCCAGTCTGGGATCTGTATAGGCTGGGTTGTCCAGTCTAGGGTTTGTATAGGCTGGGTTATCCAGTCTGGGGTCTGTATGAACTGGGTTGTCCAGTCTGGGGTCTGTATAGGCTGGGTTGTTGATTCTGGAGTCTGTATATAACGGGTTGTCATGTCTGGGGTCAGTAAAGAGTGAGTTGCCAGTCTGTGTTCTGTATACACTGAATTGTCCAGTTTGAGGTCTGTATAGGCTGAGTTGTCTAGTCTGGGGTCTGTATAGGCTGTGTTATCCAGTCTGGGGTCTATATAGCCTGGGTTGTCTAGTCTGTGATCTGAATTGACTGGGTTGTCCAGTCTAGGGTCTGTATAGGCTGGGTTGCACTGTCTGAGGTCCATAAAGAATGGGTTGCACTGTCTGGGGTCAGTAAAGAGAGAGTTACCAGTTTGAGGTCTGTATACACTGAATTGTCCAGTCTGGGGTCTGTATAGGCTGGGTTGTCCAGTCTGGGGCCTGTATATCCTTAGTAGTCCAGTCTGTGGTCTGTGTAGCCTGGGTTGTCTAGTCTGGGGACTGTATAGTCTGGGTTGCAAAGTCTGTGGTCAGTAAAGAGTGGGTTGTCAGTCTGGGGTCTATATAAAGTGAATTGTTTAGTCTGGGGACTGTATAGGCTGGTTTGTTCAGTCTGGGGTCTGTACAGACTAAATTGTCCAGTGTGGGGTCTGTATATGGTGGGTGGTCATGCCTGGGGTCTTTTAAGATGGATTTTTTTTCTGTCTGGGGTCTGTATAGACTGGGTTGTTCAGTCTGGGGTCTCTATTTGGTGAGTTGTCCAGACTAGGTCTTTAAAGATGGGGTTGTTCAGTCTGGAGTCTGTATACACTGAGTTGTCCATTGTGGGGTCTCTATAGACTGGATAGTTTAGTATGGGGTCAGTACAGGGTGGGTTGTCTATTCTGCGGTCTCTATAGACTGGATAGTTTAGTATGGGGTCAGTACAGGGTGGGTTGTCTATTCTGGGGTCTCTATAGACTGGATAGTTTAGTATGGGGTCAGTACAGGGTGGGTTGTCCAGTCTGGGGTCTGTATAGACTGGATTGTTTAGTATGGGGTCAGTACAGGGTGGGTTGTCTATTCTGGGGTCTCTATAGACTGGATTGTTTAGTATGGGGTCAGTACAGGGTGGGTTGTCTATTCTGGGGTCTCTATAGACTGGATTGTTTAGTATGGGGTCAGTACAGGGTGGGTTGTCCATTCTGGGGTCTCTATAGACTGGATAGTTTAGTATGGGATCAGTACAGGGTGGGTTGTCCAGTCTGGGGTCTCTATAGACTGGATAGTTTAGTATGGGGTCAGTACAGGGTGGGTTGTCTATTCTTGGGTTTTTATATATTGGGTTGTTTAGTCTGGCTCTGTACAGACTAGAGTGTTATGCAGTAGAGCATCATTAATTAACACCTAAAATACTGAGAATTTTTTATGAATGATGTTTCCAGTTAATTAATAGTAAACAGGAATCCTGTTTGATTTTCAAAAGGAGGTTCTGCAGCAGCTAAGGTGTGTATTATAATGAATGATGATTCTCTTCATAAATTAGAATTAAATCTAAGCCACCTTGAAACTCTGTGACACGTTTATTTATAGCAAATGCCGCACAATATCACACATATTACTCACGTTCTACATATTGGGCCATTAATAAAACATGATCTAATATTAGAATACCGCTATTTTCACATCTCACTTTCCCGTCATTGATACGTTCGGTATTTTTGTGACTGTTCAATTAAAAGAAAAATCCCATTTCCTGCTCAGCTCTAATCTTTAAGTGTTTCAGACGAGACCACATTTAAAGCGAAATATTCTACAAAAGCCGGAATATTACAAACACCCAGCGTGATCATGCAAATAAATGTTACGGGGACGGTGAGATCACAGATCCCGCTCAGCAACTAAAAGCTTCAGTTCGACAGCGATGCATCAAACGTGCCAGAATTCTCCTTTAAAACTGAATTGTAATAATATGTAAAAATCTATAATTATTTTGTATCAGATAAAGCGCATAATAATATCAAATGGATTAGAGGAAGAACGCGACGCCTGCAGCAACGCCGCCCGGCTTGTGATACTCAGCAAGTTCATAAAAGTGCAGTCGATTCTACAATTTGGAGTCCACCCGCGGAGAGGTGATGGGAGGTGAATGCCGCCTCCGACTGCTTAGAATCTAATTAAATCATAATTCCAGGTAACGTTTTCTATGCACGATATGCACTGATGATTGCAGGCATTCTTTGACAAGTCCTATCCCTGTGTTACGGGGTGGCACCGCTGTAAGGGAATTAGGTAGCAGAATAGTAAGATGGCTAAGAGTGTTCAGGGAGGCTAGTCCGACCCTTAAACTGGGAGTCCATGGGTCAACCTGCTCCCAGAGGTACCTGAGAAGGTGAGGAGGTCTGGGTCGTCACCCTTGCCCTATGCTCCTGATAAAAACTAAAGGATATATATATGGGTAATCCGTAATTTACCTAATTACCTAATTTGGTTGATTTCCTGGGGAAGGAGCAAGGTTGACACTCTGAAACGCTTTGACTAAAGCCACCATATATCCCTATGGTCTCATTCATCACACAGCAGCGCAGATTATCCATACATATATCCATTTGTTTTTTCCTGTTACCACATAGCACACGTGGATTGGTGGATTCTGCAGCAGCCATTACATGTAGTATATACTGGTTGTGGGTCTCACAACCTTGTCAGGTGAGCAGCAACAGCTAAACAAAACATGTATAATATTGTAATAAAGATAAGACCCTATTTGTATCTTTTACAGTTTTTTTCTGTATGCTCCTGATAAGCTCTAGGCTAAAAACCCCTACCTCCATCCACAAATCAGAAAACATCAATTTCCCCAAGGAAGGTAAACTCCAGGCAGGATCAGTAGGAAGGCATCAGCACACACTGCACTACGTCCTAACAGCAAACACGGTAAAGGCAGAGTGAACTCTATCTGCGACACTTGGTGGAAGGAAGTGGAACTACATAAAGGCTGAGGGAGTGGAGAACAGAATTCTCTGACATATTCCCCACCTGCAGAGACGCACAGCAATACAGTATCATATGCAGTTTAACACTCAATGTGCCAAAGGAAATTAACTTAGATGTAAACCCCATTAGCAACGCACATGGACTGACACCCTGCCACTGCTTCTAATGTCTGTTACTGTCTGCAGCGCTCATGTCAAGTGCCAATCGGTGATCTCAGCGGCTCATGCCATCTACACGGTTAAGATTAGAGAACCCTGGCACACAAGACAATGAGAGTGGGTGTTTAATGAAAAAAATGATCCATTTTATTTAACCTGTTTTATTCTTGGCGGGAGATGGACTTTGATTTATTTTCCCATTCACTAAATAGTTGGGAGCCAGCCCTTGCACTCTTCTATGCACCGCATTTGTTTGGATTGTCCTCATTGGTTAGTGATCTGATTGACTTGTCCATTATTAGCTTATGGCTGGAATCACACAGTCCAAAAGGCATGCGAGTTACTCACACAAGTCTTACATGACTCACATGGTCCAGCTCCTCCCTCTAGACGGGAGCGAGAAGCTGCATAGAAACACCTGCAGATGATGTTCTCCCATGCACAGAGCATCAGCCGTCCATGGTGAGCCACGCGAGACTTGTGCAAGAAACTCACATACCTCTCAGACCGTGTGTTTCCAGCCTTAGCCGGTAAGGGTAAGGCTGAGCTCAACCGGTAACGGTCGTGCTCAATGGTGAAAAACATCAATAGTAAAATTAGAGAACCCTGGCACACAAGACATTGAGATCGGATGTTTGATGCAAAAAAGATCCGTTTTATGTAACCCGACAATCGTTTCAATCCGATAAAGACTGTCATCAGGGAATGGATCTCTATTCAGAGTAAGAATATGGCATCAGTGCAGCGGGGGCCTGGATGGGATGGATAGGGCGGCAAACATTGATGTGATATCCTGTGGGGAACTTGTTAGGGTTTAAGGTTGTGCATGATGGGGTAGGACACATGAATAACTAGGTCAAGAAGAAATATGTGTACATAGTTGTGTACGTAGGCTGCTCCTCCAATCTTGGTGCAGTGTCTTCCGGTGGAAACGTGACATTAGGTCACGTGACCGCTGCAGCTGATCAGTGGATGTTGATTGATTGCCATCTGGACAATCCTATCCATAAAGACATCTGCTCTGAAGGAATAGTAAAGGCTGCAGCCAATCAGCTGATCAGCTGCAGTGGTCACATAACTTAATGTCATGTGACCGCCAAGAGACATAGCACTAACATCGGAGGAAGAAAGCTGGTCCAGAAGGTAAATGTGTGGCACCCTGGCACCCTGGTTGGGGCACCACAGAACTCTTAGTACACAAATGGAATGTACACAGCAAGCAGAACTCACTAGCAAACACACCTTTTACACCCCCTTTTCCCCCCAGGCCTCTAGGGGGAGCCCCACTGGTTACTTTAGACCAGTTCCCTCTATAAATACGGGCCCTGAAGAGAGAAACTGCGGAGTGTGCAGTCACTTTAGAACTGTGAACAGCTAGGAGAGCTGACCTGGTACTGGAGCCACACTAGGCCCATACCAGCACACCCGGGAAGTGAGGGACTCTCACAATAAGAGTCTTAGAAACAGGAGACAAAGCCCTGACAGGGATAGAGGAGTTATTTCAACTCGCCCTAACAATCCGGTCACTGGGTCCGAGCTGCAGGAGCCACGTTGCAGGCTGCAGAGAAACAAGCATCTTAACCAGGGAGTCCAGCTCCCTGCCCTCCTGAATCACCACCAGATGAGAGCCCAGGGAAGGGAACAGTTGCTACGCCTAACTCTTGATAGTGCCCTCAGTGCAGCAAACTCAGGTGAAACACGTCCCACCAGAACGTGCAACCCGATCCGGCAGGATTCCATATCCACCAGACCTCCCCAGAAACGTACAAACAAGAAAGCCTACACCACTGCTTGCTGTGGAACCTCCAGGAGTGCCTACTTCATCACCCGGTCGAGTGTACCTGTTGTCACCAGTAAAGGTACCAAAAGACTCTATGTGTCTGTGCATCATTCCTGAACTAACAAACAGCAACTACCCGAGCTGCCGTATTCCATCTAGTGCAGCTCCTGGCCCCGGGGACTCCTGCTTATCCTGTAGTGAGCATCCCATCTAGCTGCCGTACATCCCCCCGGAGGCCCAAGCAGCGCCACAGGTGGCGTCACGACAATCAAGAATCATCCCAATCCTACAATCCCCTTTTGATCTGACCACCGGGCCCCACAGCCCCAGGCGCGGAAACATGACAAGTGCTGCATTGCCTGAGACCTGAGAACCCGGCAACGGTGAGTCAGAACTTGGCGATCACGAACAGGATACGAATAGGCCTGCTTACAACGGGTATTGTGTGCTATTTAATGACTGTGATTATCGAACTGTACATTTGAACCGCCATTGTTGTGCAAAAGGCGGGAAAAGAAGGGGCGTTACTGTGCAAAGCGCGCGAAGGTAGGCCCCGCCCCACACTCCGACGACTTCCGCCGAACGCAGCAGGAACTGGAAACTCCCGTGGTGCCTCACTCCTCACCGCGAGGCCGACAACTTCCGCTGAGATCGAAAGGACTGGCCGCGCTTAACTAACGGGGAGCGAGGAAGAGTGACTCGGATTCCGGCGATGCGGGATCCCTGCAAGTAAATCAACCGGTTATTCCACCGGGGCCACCAAACGTACCCCCGGTAGGTCAGCCACCCGTCCGCGGCATGCCACAGCAACCCGCTCCGATAATGACGATA